>JAQFVV010014762.1:0-27635 GCA_028023455.1 Epiperipatus broadwayi | reverse complement strand
TTGATTCCATTTTACTTGTTTTCCAAATCAATACTAATTTATATTTTATATATCTGTGTGATGTTTATACAGCTTGGTTTAAAATGCGTCTTTTAATTTTATTCAATTTAAAATATCAATTCTTATAAAATTTTACATCATTTTGATGCGGCAAATTAAATTAATTTTGTCAGTTTGTTTAGATTATTTGACTTACTGAAATGGCCAACTATAAAATTCAATGAGGTATTAACTTTAAATCCTCCCCCTGTTATTTTTTTTTAATTTAAAAATCATTACAAGAAGACTTCCTTCTGTAAATTAATTAGTAGAAAGCTCATTTAGTTTTGTACCTCATATATAAATTTATTTGAATGATTGAAATTATTTTAAAAGTATCTTACTATTACCTCCAATTTAAAATAGCCCTGTAATTATTTCTGAAAGAATAAATAATTTTAGTGAATCAATTAAGTAAAATTTATCATAGAATTTTATCAATCTATATATTTCATACATATATTTTATTTGTCAGAAAATATTAAAATTATGCTTTACAATTTATTAGTTTGATATTTAATGCCCATCTATGTTAATTAAAAACAGTCTTATTTTGTAATCTTTTATAAATTATTTAAGAACTTATTAATAAATGAAATATTTGTGAAGTGTGGTAAACAATTTATATTTTAGTTAACTCTTTTTTCTTTATTTATATATTATATTTATGATTCATTCATTAGTGGACTAAGGTTTGTGGGGACTTTCTATCGATGTCAGGGAATTGATTATTTTAATCAGGAATTCATTTATTAATTTTGCTAGTGATACATTACTTATATATATGTCTAAGGCATTATGTATTTATAGCTACAACCATTCATTTAGTATTAGTATTTTGCTTTGCTACTTACTCACCAGGACCTTCGGAAATTTAACTTTGACCAGTCCGGTCTTTCACACTCCTTCAAAGTAGACGTAGTTCATATGAAGGGATCTTTTCGGGCATTGCCATTTAAAATGTGTATGGAAGCCCAGCACATCAAAAATATTTTATTATTATTCAGAGACATGCTTTGGCTGGAGGCCAACATTTCTCTTATCTACCTGTACATATCAGGAATTTCCTTTAGCAAAGCCACCTCATTTATTTTTGTTGTAATCTATAATAGCATATTGCCTTCTTCATCATTTTATATCTTTATTTAGCTAACCTGAAACGCTCTCTGCCATGATAGCACGTCCTTCACAAACAAATTTCGTAATTAATTAAATCTGACTATATACTTGTCAATTATCTATTTAAGAACTATTTTGCTTCCCACACTCATTATATACGAATGATTTTAAATGTAATAATGTTTTAAATGCCCATCTTTCATATTTTGTAATATATATACAAAACAGATTTATTTGTAATATCTTATTTTATTGCTGTTTGGTTTTGGCCGACCAATTAACAAACTTTTACATTGTTTGTCAAAGCCACATCAAAACGAATTAAAGAAAATAACCAAGTTATATAAACAAAGACTACTTATTTTGTACTAAATTCCTTAATAAATTACTATAGTATTGTTATTTAAATGAGCTTAGTTTGTCATCACTCTCAATCTCTAAGGTTAATTACTCTTATTTATTTAAGTATTTCTTTGATTTAAATTCACTTCTTTATAATGTTGCCAGAAAGAATTATCATTATTACGGTTCAAACCATTAGTAATCGATCAAATCATATCTGTACTGTTCTGCAATCATCAGAACTCATTAAATCATTGATTTTTCATATAAACCCTTTTATTATTTTGTCTCTATGTGAACCATGACCTCCAGCTGGGACGGAATAAAACCAAGCACTACCAGTGTCATCACAAACGTTATCCATTAGTCAGAGAGGCAATAATTTAGTCAAATAGGTTAGGATTCATCCTTGTCCTGACATATGTATCTTGTGCATGGTTGGATTCAAGGTACTTTTGCTTGGATTATTGGTCTTGTTGAATGAATACACGATTTTGACCGGCACAGAAGCTGCATTTTTTTTTCCGAGTTTGGACGCCCAATCGTGGAGCCTGTTAATTATTCCCACATCCTGAATAATTCATGAGCTATATATGTATAATTTGCTATATATAATTTAATTTATACATAATTTTCCAGAATATAAAATGATTTAGTTTTGTCATATTGATTTTAAAAAATCAAATACTGTTTTGTTAATAAATTAAAGAGGAATACCATGTTTTCCATCCATAGTCTGTAATTTTTTTTTTTTTTGATAAACAGATTAATTAAAAGTGAAAACTCATATGGTTAAATAGATTGTATAAAATATGAAAGTAGTTTGAACTACTATATTAATGTATATGTAAGTTGTTTTTTTTTACTTCCAGAGTTTTGTATGTAGAAATTTTTTTTTTCTACTTTTCGTTGCTAAGAACGGAAATATAAATATAGAAAATTTTTTTTCTTGTTAATTGAGTATATAATGTTGTGATTATTTTAAAGCAAAGTGTAAAGAATTTGACACGTGTATGGTTTTTTTTTTTTTTTCAACTTTTTCTCCAAAGTTTTTTTCTTCTCTTTTCCAATAGTGTGTAGTATTATGTAATGTATATAGATGGATGTGTGTGTAAAATCTATGTACTTGTATATGTAGCACTGCATATATATGTACATGGGTGTGTATGTGCAATGTGTAGGAACAGATGTGTTTGAAAATTTTATATGTATTGCATTACTATATATTTTATTGGAAACCCATATGTGTGGAAAAATTGTGTTGTATCTCAAGCATAAAAGCTTGAAAAGTTTTTCCCCAATATAGATGTACATTTTTTTTCTGGATTTGACAGTTGAAAAAATATTCATATCCCCAAATGATATTTCATAGATACAGTTGTATATATTTGGATCAAAAATTGTGTTGTATCTCAAGCATAAAAGCTTGAAAAGTTTTTCCCCAATATAGATGTACATTTTTTTTTCTGGATTTGACAGTTGAAAAAATATTCATATCCCCAAATGATATTTCATAGATACAGTTGTATATATTTGGATCAATATATTTAAAAGTTGGTTTAGTTCACCTGAGTTTGAATTTATAGTGACATGTAATAATTTATGTATGTGCTCTTAAGTTTAACAGTTTTTTCTTAATGTTAGATTTATACCAAACTCAAACTATGTAAAATAAATCATAAAAGAAGGTCAAAGTGATGTAAAGTTTTTTTTCATGAGTGTCATAAAAACCAAAGACTGTGTTTTACAACTATAAAATGTTGTGTGAAAAGGTTTTTTTAAAATGCAAAGATTATAACTATAAGTGTAAAAGTTTTGCTAGCTGTGGTACCTGATTTTTCAACCATATAGATATTTTGTAAAAGTTTTTTTTTGAAACCCATGTATTACAACCATATGTAGATTTTTTTTTGTATCTGGTTTTACATGCACACATGAATTTGTTTTCTGTTTTCATGTGTTTAAAAAAATGTTTAAAGCCCATGTACTACATCCATAAGCCTTATGTGTAAAAGGTGGTAATAAGATGTATTTAATATTCATTCATATGGGCATACTGTGTTAACAATCAATAAAAGTACATATATATTTTAATATATATATATACCTGTTTTTATATGTAGTAAAACTATCTGTAAGTGTTATATTATTGCTGATCTTGATAACTGGCGCCCTGGTGTAGGAAATAGAGTACCTATTACCAGTATAAATTCGTTATCAAGTTCAAAATAAATAAAGAACCGTGGTAATCCTAGGCAAAAAAATTTTTTTATATATATGAGATTTGGAGAGTGAAGAATTTTATAACTGGTGTAATATGTAATAAAATTGTACGCAATGTAATATTTATAACAACAAGATTATGTATTAAATTTGGAAAATAATGATGTTTTTTAAGTCCATTTCAGAGGCAAGGAATTACCAAGGGTGACCAGCTAGAATCAAAAAAACAAAAAACAAATCAGTCATTCTCATGATCAAGTAAAATTTTTTTGTTGAAGTTGAAACAATTATTTAATGTCCAGCTTAAAACAGACAGAAACTTAGTATGGCAGATCAGAAAGGACACAGTCAGTAAAGCATGATGAGTAGAGTGGACAGAGTAAGGGAAGCAAACGTTCGAATTAATGATTATATAAATTTCAAGATACACAATACGTTTACATTCTAGTTGTTCAAGTTGTCTTAAAGTTTCAATTAGCCATATTTCCAGTAAAATAGCTTTGAATTCTAAGATCAGCATTATTACTGTTGTCAAACTTTTCAAAATCCAAATGGATAACAGCATAGAAAAAAAAGTGAAGATGTTGATGCCAGCATCTCAGTGAAAGAAGAAAACATGGAACAAATTTCAGAAGTCACTGTAAAGGATCCCATTACACTCATCCATGACATGAAACCAGCCCAAGTATTTCCAGAAGATAAAAATGTGATTGCTATGCTCCAGAGTATGATGAGGATGGTCCAAATTAATGTGGAGTCAAGCCAAATGATGGCAGAGAGAACTCCACAACAAATGAAAGAACTATCTGCAATTAACAAATTACTAGAGGAACAAGTCAGAATCAAAACAGATATGCAGAAAATCCATGAGGGAATGGAATGGCAAGCCCGACACCAATGAGAAACTCGAAACCTAGAAAGTGAAAGAAAGATGTCTGGCCCAGATCTGGGAAAACTCAACCCATTCCATGACCTAAAAAAAGGATCTGTACTACCTGAAGGATCAAAACTGGAAAACCCCAACTGGCTCCACAAAGATTGAGGTCCCGATAGATGCACGAATAAATAATGATCACCCAACTAGCACACCGATATATCCCCAGGCAGGGATTGATCCCGGAATTCAGCCAAATCTGGCCGAATTCATCCAGGTCAAGGTATTCCAAGGAGATTCAGGAGAAAATCCTCAGGCCCACCTGGATAGTTTAAGAGAACTATTCTATTTCTACCAGGCAAGTGAGGGAGATCAACTTGCTATTGCTAATCATTATCTACAGGGCCCAGCAAAGAATTGGTGGGGGTCAATGTGTGAAAACCCCCAAACATTTGATGAATACCAAGTAGCATTATTGACTAGCTACTGGAGCGAGAAGCATCAAGATCAGATTCTTCAGCAAATCTCGCATGAAAAATATCGAGGGAGGGAAACAACCACTCAGTTTGCCCTCCGTCAAGTAGTGCAATTCAGATCTCTCACTGCATTCCCATTTTCAGAAGCTCATATCATCCAGACCGTGCAATCCAAAATTCCCCAGACAGTTCAGCGAGCAATGGTGATAAGCAGGATTACGAATGTAGATGAAATGGCACACTTGCTGACTACCATGGATCTCGTAAATTTCTACACAGAACCCCAAGAAAGAGTGAGAATCCATAGCAACCCAGAGATGGAATAGTCAACCTCGAGTAAACTATGACCAAAATCAAACCATGCTGAAAAGAAGATACCAGGATCAATCGGAAAACTTTCAGGGACCTCATTAGGTTGTTCCTCCCAACAATGTCCCAACAAAAGATTCAGGAACACAAAGGGGTCACAAGAAAAACCCCCATCTCCACTATCATCAATGAAGCAGACACCTCATTATCAGGGTCACCCATTGATCCATGTCCTACCATTCACATCAAAATAAGAAACCTGGTAACTCATGCCCTATTAGATTCAGGGAGTCAAGTTTCCCTAATATCAAAAGAAGGGTATGACCAGTTGGAAAAGGGAAAACATCTACGGTTACCCACTTGGGCTGTTCGATTAACACTTGCGTCACAAGAAAACCCCATCTCCACTATCATCAATGAAGCAGACACCTCATTATCAGGGTCACCCATTGATCCATGTCCTACCATTCACATCAAAATAAGAAACCTGGTAACTCATGCCCTATTAGATTCAGGGAGTCAAGCTTCCCTAATATCAAAAGGATGGTATGACCAGTTGGAAAAGGGAAAACATCTCCTACGGTTACCCACCCGGGCTGTTCAATTAACACTTGCTAATGGAAAGAAAACCAAAACAGAAAATTACCAAGTTTGGCTAGAAATGACCCTCAGCACCACCACAGTTGGATACACCTTTGTGATTGTAGCTGGGTTGATTCATAACCTTGTGATAGGCTCAGATTTTTTATATCAACACCAGTGTACAATAGATTGTGCCCAGTGCAAGCTGATTTTCAGAAAAGAACAAATCCCTTTTAGAGGCCTGAATAGTAATACCTGCATGAGAGTAGGGTGTATTGCTCAGGAAGCAGACCTAGAGCTCATAAAAAAAAAGGTTCAAGAATCATCATTAATGTCCCCAAAAGATCAAGACCAACTACGCCAGATCCTCACCAACAATGTGAAAGTATTCTCCAATACACCGGGGGAAATTAAGGGTTATGTGCATCGTATTAAAGTCAAAGAAGAAAACTATTTTCAAATGAAGACATATCCGATCCCATTCCAATACAAAAGAGGAAGTCAACCACCAAATAGAACAGATGATGGATTGGGAAATCATAAAAAAGGGACCATCACCATATAACAACCCTTTGGTGGTAGTCAAAAAGAAAAGCGGTGCCATCCAACTATATTTAGATGCCCGCAGGCTCAATAGCATTACAATCCCTGAATGAGATGTTCCATCATCTGTCCAAGAAATATTCACTCAACTTAGCAACAAGGCTGTGTTTTCTACATTGGACCTTATGGCCAGTTACTGGCAAATGACACTAGACCCAAGGGATTGAAAGTATACTGCCTTTAGACACAATGGTCAGACTCATCAGTTCAGGAGAGTTCCATTTGGCTTAATCAATTGCGGAGCTGGATTGATGAGATGCATTGACATGGTCTTAGAAGAAATTAAGAAACATCTTGTTTGCTATGTTGATGATGTGGTGATTGCCTCACAAAACATTGAAGAACATCTAAGGTGTCTAAAGAAGTTTTTCCAGGAGTGTGCTGAAAAGAATATTACAGTTAACCTGGAAAAGAGTTGTTTTGCCCTCCCGAGATATCTTTCCTGGGACACATTGTAAATGGACAGAGTATTAAGACACACCCAGGCAAGGCGGAAGCCATCAAGAAATTTCCCAAGCCTACCACCTGAAAGCACGTCCGGTCATTCTTAGGGTTATGCAATTATTACCATAAATTCTACCCTGGATTTGCACAAGACACCCCACATCTGATAAATCTTCTAAAGAAAGGCCAGCGATGGATCTGGACAAGTAAACATAACGAAAAGTTTGAAAGTATTAAGGAAAACTTTTTAAAAACGGTATACTGCCTTTAGACACAATGGTCAGACTCATCAGTTCAGGAGAGTTCCATTTGGCTTAATCAATTGCGGAGCTGGATTGATGAGATGCATTGACATGGTCTTAGAAGAAATTAAGAAACATCTTGTTTGCTATGTTGATGATGTGGTGATTGCCTCACAAAACATTGAAGAACATCTAAGGTGTCTAAAGAAGTTTTTCCAGGAGTGTGCTGAAAAGAATATTACAGTTAACCTGGAAAAGAGTTGTTTTGCCCTCCCGAGATATCTTTCCTGGGACACATTGTAAATGGACAGAGTATTAAGACACACCCAGGCAAGGCGGAAGCCATCAAGAAATTTCCCAAGCCTACCACCTGAAAGCACGTCCGGTCATTCTTAGGGTTATGCAATTATTACCATAAATTCTACCCTGGATTTGCACAAGACACCCCACATCTGATAAATCTTCTAAAGAAAGGCCAGCGATGGATCTGGACAAGTAAACATAACGAAAAGTTTGAAAGTATTAAGGAAAACTTTTTAAAAACGGTATACTGCCTTTAGACACAATGGTCAGACTCATCAGTTCAGGAGAGTTCCATTTGGCTTAATCAATTGCGGAGCTGGATTGATGAGATGCATTGACATGGTCTTAGAAGAAATTAAGAAACATCTTGTTTGCTATGTTGATGATGTGGTGATTGCCTCACAAAACATTGAAGAACATCTAAGGTGTCTAAAGAAGTTTTTCCAGGAGTGTGCTGAAAAGAATATTACAGTTAACCTGGAAAAGAGTTGTTTTGCCCTCCCGAGATATCATTCCTGGGACACATTGTAAATGGACAGAGTATTAAGACACACCCAGGCAAGGTGGAAGCCATCAAGAAATTTCCCAAGCCTACCACCTGAAAGCACGTCCGGTCATTCTTAGGGTTATGCAATTATTACCATAAATTCTACCCTGGATTTGCACAAGACACCCCACATCTGATAAATCTTCTAAAGAAAGGCCAGCGATGGATCTGGACAAGTAAACATAACGAAAAGTTTGAAAGTATTAAGGAAAACTTTTTAAAAACAGTCATGCTCCACCACCCCGATTTTACACATTCTTTCTATGTCCAGACAGACAGTAGTAAGAAGGGATTAGGAGCCATCATATTCCAAATGGGGGGAAATGGTAAAAATCAAGTAATCAGTTTTTGCAGCCGTACCCTTTGAGGGGCAGAACTAAATTATACTGTTATGGAACAAGAGACACTGGCGATTCTCTGGGCCTGCAATAAATTCAAGCAGATTTTGCTTGGATCAGAGGTCATCATCATTACAGACCACAAGTGCTTAGAGTTTCTCAACTGTAGCTATTTAACCAATGAACGGCTAATCCGTTGGAGCTTATCCCTTCAAAAGTTCAACTACAAAGTAATATACTGCCCAGGGCCTGAAAATCTTGTTGCTGATATCCTAAGTTGCCATCCTATTGAGACACTCCCAGAAAACCCAACCCTGGGAGATCAACCACTTACAGTAATGCTGAATGCAGCAAACACTGAGGTAGAAAATGAACTGGATAGGCTCCCTTACTGACAGGCTAAGGAAGCAAGTTACCAATGGATAATTGATGCCCTCCACCAGTCTCAATCTTCACGAGTCCACTATCCCAAGGTCCCTATTGGTCGATATAGGATCAGAAATAGAATCCTGCAAATTCGAACCAAAGATTATGATAATCCATGGAAGATCCTGGTACCCAGCAACCTACGTACCCCTTTAATAGACCATATTCATAATTTGATAGGACATTATGGCCCAAGGACAACTGAAAAGGCACTAAGGCGGCAGTTTTACTGGGATGGTCTATATACTCATGTGTTGGTGGTGCTTAGAAATTGTGCTATTTGTGCTAGGAGTAAACCTCCAAACAAATCGTATGCTGGCAATCTTACTCCTATTATTCCATCCAAACCAAATGAACTATTGGCAATTGATCACTATGGGCCTCTACCGGCATTTAAGCATTACCAGTACCTCTTGGTAACTTATGATGTATTTTCTAAATATGTATGTGCTTATCCGGTATGGAGTGCTGACTCACGAAACACAATTCGAGTCCTGCAGCAAAAACAGTTCAATGAAGTTGGAAAACCTATGACCATTTTATCAGACCACGGATCTGCTTTCACCTCCAAAGAATGAAAGGAATGGGTTGAAAAGCAAGGCATCAAACACACACTAACATCCATTCGAAACCCCCAATCTAATCCCTGTGAGTGAGTGATGAAAGAAATCAACCGTCTCTACAGAACATATATACACGATAACCACAGAGGTTGGGTGAATCACCACAAAAAGGTGACCCAATATATTAATAATACCATCAATGAATCTACGGGGTTTACACCAGTGTGACTCCACTTCGGAAAACCATGCCCCCTGCTAGTCAAAACCTGGGTACCAATCAATCACAGATGTATAAATCCTAAAAGAGACCAGGGTAAGGCTAGAATATGAATGACTCAAATGGCTAAGCTTCGAGAGAGGAGAAAAGACACTAAACCACATTCTTTTAAAATAGGAGACCTGGTCTGGGTGAGGGACCCAAAACCAAGTAATGTAAACAATAGAGAATCCCGGAAGTTCTTCCCACTATATAAAGGACCATGTCTCATTCAACAAAAGTGTGGAAACAATGCCTTCCTGTTATCTAAGGATGAAGTGGTGGAATAAACATTTAATGCTTGACATTTAAAACCATACTATGAAATACCTCCAGATCCAGGGAAAGTTTAAATTATTTTCAAAATGTGAGACCCTTTGTGTATGACCCCATATAATTGAAATACATATTGATTACGTTGCTGGACTGTTGATATATAAATCTTATCTAAGGACTATTATCTAATAGTAACTAAATGAAGTAAGAAGACTAAAGTTAGTAGAATGAGGAAAATAAGAAAGAATTGCTAAGAAAATAAATCGTTTAATAACATGATGGTTTAAGGATTGTAATTTCAGCAGAGTAATAAATTTAGAAGAAACTAAAGGCTTGCAGAACTCAATACAGTTACCATTCCAATAATAATATAATAAACCCTCATCATCAAACCCTTGGTCAGCCTCTATTGTCACTGGACACCCAAGTAAAATGGTTTTTTTCTTGCTTTTTCCCCCAAGTCGAGGGATATGAAGCTGGAAATGTAGTACATATTCCTGCTTCATTTAGTGCCAATGTCATCAGCACTAGTCTGGGTTTGAACTCAATCTTTATTAACTGACACCCATCTCATAATAGGTGGTAGTATATTTTAATCAATATTATAATCTTTTATATTTCATTAATCTTATTTTATAATTAAAACTAACCTTTTTATATTAGTTTATTTATTTTATATTTGTAAAAATGTATATTGTGTTTATTTTATCAAATTAAATTGAATCCTAGATATCTATAAAATGTTACAAATATTTCAAATTCTTTATTAAATTTCATTTTCTTCAACAAATCAGTTAGTAACATTTTATATTTATCTTTTAATCAATGTACACTTGAGAATCAATTATTTAAACAATGTAATATTTTTAAGAAATATTTTGTAAAAGTTTATACCAAATATGTTTGAAAGTCATTGTACCAAATTTTTCTGAATAAAATCTACATTTTGTTAATCTAAACCATAATTAAATAGATTTTGTTAGTACAATGACTGATAAACTTAATATGCTTGTTGTTGTTGTTTTTTTAATTAGCAAATCAACCCTTGGAGCATGTTCATGCAGAGTTAGAGATTTTCCCTCCAAAGTGGCACTAACCTCACAGAACTTCTGAGAGCAGTTACAATTGGTGGAGGTCAGTGTAGATTTAATCCTTTAGATAAGACCAGAACACATAAATATTGGAAAATTTTATTAGAGATTAATTATTGTTGAGTTGACTGAAGAGAAGTGATTAATCTATATATATCGTGCCTAAAGAAATGACGGGGTGAAAAGATCGGTTGTTTGCTTCTCAGAGGTCTGTTCCACCAACTCATCCATGCCTTTCCAGTGCTTAAACATCTAGTCAGAGACTGTCTGTGTCGAGGAAGCTTGCAAATAATCTAACTGTATAAATGTCTGTTTCCAGCCATGGAATGCATACTGATTGATTCTGAGGTAACGTCCAATTTGCTGCAAGCCATTGATTCCACTTTACTTGTTTTCCAAATCAATACTAATTTATATTTTATATATCTGTGTGATGTTTATACGGCTTGGTTGAAAATGCGTCTTTTAATTTTATTCAATTTAAAATATCAATTCTTATAAAATTTTACATTATTTTGATGCGGCAAATTAAATTAATTTTGTCGGTTTAATTAGATTATTTGACTTACTGAAATGGCCAACTACAAAATTCAATGAGCTATTAACTTTAAATCCTCCCCCTGTTATTTTTTTTTTAATTTAAAAATCATTACAAGAAGACTTCCTTCTGTAAATTAATTAATAGAAAGCTCGTTTAGTTTTGTACCTCATATATAAATTTATTTGAATGATTTAAATTATTTTAAAAGTATCTTACTATTACCTCCAATTTAAAATAGCCCTGTAATTATTTCTGAAAGAATAAATAATTTTAGTGAATCAATTAAGTAAAATTTATCATAGAATTTTATCAATCTATATATTTCATACATATATTTTATTTGTCAGAAAATATTAAAATTATGCTTTACAATTTATTAGTTTGATATTTAATGCCCATCTATGTTAATTAAAAACAGTCTTATTTTGTAATCTTTTAAAAATTATTTAAGAACTTATTAATAAATGAAATATTTGTGAAGTGTGGTAAACAATTTATATTTTAGTTAACTCTTTTTTTCTTTATATTTGTGAAGTGTGGTAAACAATTTATATTTTAGTTAACTCTTTTTTTCTTTATTTATATATTATATTTATGATTCATTCATTAGTGGACTAAGGTTTGTGGGGACTTTCTATCGACATCAGGGAATTGATTATTTTAATGAGGAATTCATTTATTAATTTTGCTAGTGATACATTATCTATATATATGTCTAAGGCATTATGTATTTATAGCTACAACCATTCATTTAGTGTTAGTATTTTGCTTTGCTACTTACCCACCAGGACCTTCGGAAATTTAACTTTGACCAGTCCGGTCTTTCACACTCCCTCAAAGTAGACGTAGTTCATACGAAGGGATCTTTTCGGGCATTGCCATTTAAAATGTGTATGGAAGCCCAGCACATCAAAAATATTTTATTATTATTCAGAGACATGCTTTGGCTAGAGGGCCAACATTTCTCTTATCTACCTGTACATATCAGGAATTTCCTTTAGCAAAGCCACCTCATTTATTTTTGTTGTAATCTATAATAGCATATTGCCTTCTTCATCATTTTATATCTTTATTTAGCTAACCTGAAACGCTCTCTGCCATGATAGCACGTCCTTCACAAACAAATTTCGTATTTAATTAAATCTGACTGTATACTTGTCAATTATCTATTTAAGAACTATTTTGCTTCCCACACTCATTATATACGAATAATTTTAAATGTAATAATGTTTTAAATGCCCATCTTTCATATTTTGTAATATATATATAAAACAGATTTATTTGTAATATCTTATTTTATTGCTGTTTGGTTTTGCCCGTCCAATTAACAAACTTTTACATTGTTTGTCAAAGCCGCATCAAAACGAATTAAAGAAAATAACCAAGTTATATAAACAAAGACTACTTATTTTGTACTAAATTCCTTAATAAATTCCTATAGTATTGTTATTTAAATAAGCTTAGTTTGTCATCACTCCCAATCTCTAAGGTTAATTACTCTATTTATTTAAGTATTTCTTTGATTTAAATTCACTTCTTTATAATGTTGCCAGAAAGAATTATCATTATTACGGTTCAAACCATTAGTAATCGATCAAATCATATCTGTACTGTTCTGCAATCATCAGAACTCATTAAATCATTGATTTTTCATATAAACCCTTTTATTATTTTGAGTCTCTATGTGAACCATGACCTCCAGCTGGGACGGAATAAAACCAAGCACTGCTAGTGTCATCACAAACGTTATCCATTAGTCAGAGAGGCAATAATTTAGGCAAATAGGTTAGGATTCATCCTTATCCTGACATATGTATCTTGTGCATGGTTGGATTCAAGGTACTTTTGCTTGGATTATTGGTCTTGTTGAATGAATACACGATTTTGACCGGCACAGCATTTACTGTCAATCTCATTTGTATTTGACCTCAACATAAATCAAAGCAAGAAAAACCTATCTCATCTTCTTTCAAAATAACGATTCTACAATTCAAAAATTATTCATTATTTTCCTTCATAAATACAATTCTGTACAATGCAATAACTTTTGAAATTAAGATATATGATACAATGCGTAGGCATAAAGAATTAACTAGAGTATAGATTCAATAGTTTAAATATATGGATAATCTACATGGCAACAATGCATATGAAGAGGCATGACTTCTCGCCTAATAACCTCAAATATAAAATAATGGTCAGGCTATTTATTCAGCTCCTTCGAACATTAAAATACTCAATACCAAGAAAGACACTGCCCATGGAAAATATATACAAGACACAGGGCTACGTTATCTGTACTTGCATAAACTACTAAGATAATAACATGTTACTTTCTACTCTCCATAAATCCTACATATAAGCATCCCATTGGTTTCTTTTCATAATCCCAAGGTCACTATCACTTTAAAACTTCATAATAGATTTATCAATCTACATCACAAAAATATCTAACATACTCTAAACAATAAACAAGATTCACATATGACCTCAATAATCTAAAACTACTATAACAAGAAAAGATTCATTCACTTTCAAAATTCAACAATAAAAATACAAATGATTTTGTTTTCAGATATTAAAATCAAAGTTTTAAAACATTTTAAAAATAGGGTTCCTCCACTAAAGAATCATATTAAAATTATATGTATCAGTATATTACGTTAGTAATATAAAAGAAAAATATACATATCTTTTTTTTTTTAAAAAAAAATCCTAACTCATATCTCTAGAATAGTAACAAAGTTTTGTGTAATTAATGCACACACACATATTCGTACATTCATATGATAAGGTAATACTATAAAAATATTCCAAGCAATTTCTAAAAAAAAACAATAAAATATACATCATGTGAAATTAATATATTTTACAAAGATTTATCTAGTGATAATTTGTTTGTTGATCACTCTTAGACATTTTCTAGTTCCATATTTCACACAACAAATATATTAAATAATAATATCCATTCATCACTATCACACTTAGAAAAATGTTTATAAACATTTTACAAAGAATTAAAATATTCATTACAATATTAATTATGTTAGATTACTAAATATTTCAATGTAATTGTCCTATCTACACTAATAAAAAACTTAACACTATATTTAGAAACAAAATGTTAAATAAAACTATATTTACGAAAAAACTCCAATCCGCCATAAAGTTAAAAAAAAAAAGTTCTTTTCTTCCTCCTAATATTTCTTCATTAGAAGTCCTTCATAAAAGCTTACTCCCTGATGTTCGTTGCTAAGACAACCACTGTCCAACACTTGAGAACAAAACACAAAGCTCTCTTCCCCCTTGACGCGGTTGCTCACGAATAAAAAAAATTTAAATGAAGAGAAGTCGACTTTTGTATCCAAAAATTATTTGAAAAATAATTATCAATCCTTTTATGAAAGTCTATAAAAATACAATTTATTGTCTGCAGCTTTCCAGGAAAAATAATTATTAAATGTGATATCACTTGGAAAGTTTTAAAATAATCTCCAGAGTTTTCCCATTCACTAGGATCCTACCTAGGCTTTCGATGCATCAATTATGGCTATATAGATCTACATATTTGTACGGAAAATACACACTTTATATTTCATTAAAATAAAATATCATTTATTTGTAGTTTAAATAAAGTCATTATAAAGTTTTATTTTAGTCAGATAATATTATTTTTAATTACCCATTTATTTCCTTTTTGATGAATAATTCTAAAATCAGTTTTTTAAAATATTAAAATGATTTACGGTCTTTTTTTTTTTAAATGACGACTTGTCATACAAAATATATTCATAGTACTATCGGTTTTTTTTATCCTTATCACCACTTCAAGATAAGTTTATAATAAGTTTTTTCTTTAACAATATTTTTTTAAAATATTTACTGCAACTTTTTTTTTAAGGATATATTCTTTTAAAATATTATAAATTAAAGTTTTTACCATATAGCTTTTGTTTTTCAAATACACATTTAAAATACTATATTTTCAAAGAATATTTCTGTTTAATTTCTTTGACAATGTACGAAATATTAAAATAAATAATAATTTTTTTTTCAATATTTTTAAAATTGTACTTTTATTTGGTATCTGTACTTCCATATTACTTTTCTTGAATACATACTTATTTCTGGTATTAAATCCATAGCTACTGTGAAGCTGACTCAAGCTTTAATAGAATAACTGGTAGGGAATTTTGTTACTTTAACAATGCATGACTGCTTTAGCTTAATAAATTATAATCCTTTAAATCCTTTCTTTTAAAATAATAATTTTAAGTAATAAACTTGATGATACTTTGATAATAATATTGATAAGAAAAAAAATATTAAGATAGTTACTTAGTTATTAAGCAGCTATTTATTTATTCCAGAAAAATGAAAACATCTACTTTTATACCAAAATAAATTGATTTGATTAGCTATTTAGATCTTCAACTGGTGATTTAATTTACATATCAATACTATCTTACACAATTAAATTTCAAAATAAAAATCATGATTCATTAAATATTAAATATTATTAAAAAATTTAATTCTAAATTAATATTATACTTTTATTTAAACAAACCAAACACTTTAAAATAACATTTTAAAAATACTACTTTAGTAATTTATCCAATATTTATTTTCAATGTATCTATTTTTAAAAATCTAACTTTACTAACTACACATTTTAAAACCACCCAATTAAATATTTCTAACATTTATTTACATTTCATGACAACAAATATTTTCAATTTTTAAAACAATTCTAAAGTAATTTTGAAACTATCTTTAGAAAACTTGTAAGCACACAAGTATGTGTATTCACTGGTCACATGACTTAACTAGACAAAATGTAACAATTTCTTAATTGTCTGAAAACAGAAATAAATGTCTAATAAAAAAATATATTAAAAATAATATAATAAAATTTGGAATAATTTTGATACTATGTAATCTGTAATAAATTAAACACATTTGTCCATCACAAAATATTATATTTTAAATACATAATTTATAATACAAATATTAAATATAATTTTTATTTTAAAATACTTTAGTTTATTTAATTCTGTCATTATTTTAAAATTAATCTTTAGCACTTTATTTCATAGGACTTTTAGTACATTATTTTACTATGGCCAGTTTTTCCAACCATACAAAAATGATAATATTTAGTTTTACTTTATTACTTTAACATATTAATATAGTTTTTATATATTCACTACTCTCATTTTACTTTAACAAAGCATTTTAAAACATTATCAACATTATACATGAGTCATACCATTTAAAATGTATCCTTAATTTAAATTTTTTTAAAAAATTGACTCATTAGACCTATCTGGACCTAGTAGAAAGGGCACAATAAACACACACACACAATGCAAAAAATTAACTTTATAGGACAGGTTTTTAAATCATAGTGGACATTTACTTCTCAATAAGTTTTTACAGTTTCTGGGGCCTAGCTTTTCTTACATTCAACTTGTTCTCAGGTAAAAATATATCTGGTTAGTCTTTTTGCAACAATACTTGAAAATGTTTGCAGATTATTTTTTTTACAATAACTGTTTCATTTGCATTCTGACTTTTTTTTTGTCATTTATTTATTCATACTTTATTGTAATATAATTTATTAATTAAATTGTCTTAATATTTTTTCTTTGGCTAAGGAACTTTGGTACTCTAACCCGACATACACGATGGCTGCTAGAGGCGCTTTTTCTGTGTTAGCACACAGAACATACAGGGTAGGGGCCTCGAAAGCAGATAACGCTTTTTCTGCTTTCGAGGCTCCTACCCTGTATGTTCTGTGTGCTAACACAGAAAAAGCGCCTCTAGTGGCCATCGTGTACGTGAGTACTGGAACTTTATTTTTATAATATGAAATTGATGCTGCTGATTTATATTAATAAATCATTGTAAAATTTTTGTCCACTAAAGATCTAGAAATTACATTGTGCATAATGTATTGGAGTATATATAGATTCAAGTAAATAAATAAAAAAAATTTTTTTTTAAAAAAGGAAGAAAGTAATTCTATTGCATTTTTTATATATGAAAGATATGTAAATCACTAGATGATGCTAGCAAAAGAAAGTGAAAAGAAATGGATTGCAAACCTTTGTCAGATGTAGTCATAAAACCTAATCACATTATGTTCTCTTGATGGATATAAAGGTAGCTCTAAAAAAAATTCATGTCATTGCTAATGAAGTTCCCAATTTTATATATCAGATTTCTAAAATTGATAGAATAAGAAAAAAACACCATTAAAATTGAATTGCAAACTCCTCTTTTATAATATTCCCTAATATCAATTGGATAAATCTATAGATGTGCATGAACTTGCTCTTGATTGTATAAGATCCCATAATAGAGTTTCTAAAAATTTAGGACTTAAAGTAAAAGTGTGTGGCAAAACTATTCAGTAACATTTTACAGAAATTATTCCAAAAATTTGGGGGTATAATCCAAATTATAGATGTCTCAAAAATGTGGTCTTTCTTTATGTCTTTTGTAATTTCTTGATTTTATCATCTCTTATAACAAAATGTTCATTCAGTCCCATTTCAGTCTTCAATGATATCTGTTTATTTTCTTACCCAAGTATTTTGCTTTTGATTCCTTATTGTTATTCCCAAAATCTCTTCAAACTTTGATGATTGGTCTGAAGGTTGTATTACTATTCTATTAAATGTCCAAGTGTGTGAACAATAAGTAATAAATTGGAAATTGCATCTATTAAAAAAAATTTCTTTTCAAGCACATAAACATATTTCCTTTTAATATTGTTATTTCTATAAAAAAAATTTCACCTAAGTTAATTCTATGGTTAATTTCATCTGTTATGTTTGCATCTGTATTAACAATCTGACTAAAATATTTGTAGATCTTCACTTGTTTAATTCATGATCACAAAATTCATTAAACTTTATTTTGATCATTTCTAATATTTTATATATAGAGTAAGTTAAAAACAAACTCTTATGAAGCTTCAAAAATACCCTCAACCTCAGACCGCGGTTTCTGCCTCTAGCGTCATCAGTGAGGTGCTAGGGAATAAAAAATACTAGAACTAGTCCAGCATTTTATCAATGCCTAACTATTGAGAAGAAAATCTGAAACTTTCAGACATTTAAATGTCCAAAAATCCAGCTATCTAACTCAAATAGCCATATGGGACTGAACTAATTTCAGATACACCATATATTAATAGCTCTAGCAATATAAAATCGCCAAAGCATTAATAGCAAAAAACTAAAATTAAATTGATAAAAAATCAAGTCATATGACTTAATTTTAATAAAGCTCCTATTTACAAATGTTATATATAGAGTAAGTTAAAAACAAACTCTTATGAAGCTTCAAAAATACCCTCAACCTCAGACCGCGGTTTCTGCCTCTAGCGTCATCAGTGAGTTCTAGTATTTTTATTCCCTAGCACCTCACTGATGACGCTAGAGGCAGAAACCGCGGTCTGAGGTTGAGGGTATTTTTGAAGCTTCATAAGAGTTTGTTTTTAACTTACTCTATATATAACATTTGTAAATAGGAGCTTTATTAAAATTAAGTCATATGACTTGATTTTTTATCAATTTAATTTTAGTTTTTTGCTATTAATGCTTTGGCGATTTTATATTGCTAGAGCTATTAATATATGGTGTATCTGAAATTAGTTCAGTCCCATATGGCTATTTGAGTTAGATAGCTGGATTTTTGGACATTTAAATGTCTGAAAGTTTCAGATTTTCTTCTCAATAGTTAGGCATTGATAAAATGCTGGACTAGTTCTAGTATTTTTATTCCCTAGCACCTCACTGATGACGCTAGAGGCAGAAACTGCGGTCTGAGATTGAGGGTATTTTTGAAGCTTCATAAGAGTTTGTTTTTAACTTACTCTATATATAACATTTGTAAATAGGAGCTTTATTAAAATTAAGTCATATGACTTGATTTTTTATCAATTTCTAATATTTATCTTTTGTCCTACTTTCTTATTTTCATCTGATAATTCTTGCAACATTTCCTGAAACTCGGAAGCATTATTTGTAAAAATAACCACATCAGCTGCAAAATCTAGATGACTTAAATAATTGTATTCCTCTGGCTGTCTATTTTTATTCATAAAATATTCCTTGTAAAAATGCAGTTTGAAATTATTTTGTCATACACTCTTATCAATATTAATCTTATTAATGACATCATGTAATCTAAAACTTTAATCAATGTGGAAATACTTATTGAATCAAATGCCTTTTCATAATATACAAATCCAAAGCATAGTGGCAATTCATATTCATTGATCCTTTCTACAACTTTTCACAATATATGGATATGATCTACTGTGCTAAAACCATTTTAAAATTCTATTTGTTCTTTTGGTTTGGTTAAATTTTATGTTAACTGTAGACAAGTTGTAAATACTTTAAGACAGATTTTATATAGAACTGATAGGTCTGTAATTTCTACTAGCTTCTTTATCACCTTTTTAAAATATCAGTATTATAGTGCATTCTTACAATCATCCTGTGCATCTATCATTCAATATCTGGTATATAATTTTGCCAACATTTTGCCATTTTTTCATGTGCTTTTTTTAAGCTATCATTTCTGGGAAATTTTTTCTTCTTTATAGATTTAACTGCATGTCTTACTTCTTCATTAAAAATACTGGACAATTCAGAAGATATAATAATTATAGGAATACTATATAATTATTTATATAGTTCCATCTTTTCTCCATATTGATGAAATGATTTATTTTCCCAACATCATGATGTTTTATACATTTAAAATTTTCATTCTCTTCCATAACTTTTTTGTTAATTCATAGTTGCATTTCCTTGCATCATTACTCATTCTTTTTGTTTAATTTTACAAAACTCTGGATACTTAATTTCATCTTAATGGATCATTTAAAAATATTTTTACATTCCTTTCTTTTCTTCAATCATTGTCTAGTGTCAGTTGAAAATTTAATGGGAATTATTGCTTTTTTAGATCAGCTATCCTTTTTGCAATTCTTAATAGAATATTACATATCTTAATGATCTCAGTTATGGTTAAACCATCTTCAAAGTTTGTTGTCTCTTGTATTAGTAATAGTTCCATCTTTTCTTCTTATTGCTGAAATAATTTTTCTTTTAATGCCAAGATGTTTTGTAACTTTTAAATTTTTATTAAATTTTATAACTTTTCTTACCAAATCACAATTATATCATTATTTCTTTTTTACATCATTTTATAGAACTCCACGTATTTTACTTTTAATAAATTGTTTAAATTTTTTTTTTTCTTTCCTTCATACATTGTCTTGTCTCAATTAAAAATTGAATGAGAAATGTCTTTTTTTAAATGCTAGCCCTCTCTGTTGCAGTGCTTAATATTTACTAAGGCAATAAACCTCAAGAATGTGCGCTTGAAAATGTGAAGGTAGGGACCTCTACAGGGTCTTAACTACAAGCTTACGCTTTGGAAGAAAAGAAGGGAACCCTTCTTTATCATTTTGATCTCAGTTATACTTGAACTATCTTCAAAGTCTGACAATATTTTAGAATAGTTAGCAAGTTATAAACTAAATTCATTGGAATATTTCTGAAGGTTAGCAAGATCAAGTGTTAATGCTGTCTTTTTTAATAGTTTTCATCTCTCTAGTTTTGCTTTAACATATATCTTACTAAAATACAAACATATTTTGGATCTTGATTTCTGATTCATTAAGCTGCCCATATATAATTCCCAAATATACTATCATAAAAATTAAAAACAAATATCATTTTTCATTTCAAATACCTGATTTTCTGCCTGCAGTAATAACATCTCCTTTCATAAAAATTGTATAATATAAACAAATTTTGATGGACAACCAACTAATTTTAAACAATAATATATTGCATGGCAACAAAAAATCATTTCTATAATACTTCTTGATTCTCTATAATCACACTGAGTCTCTGGCAGTCACTCAAAACTAAGATTGGAAACAACCTATTTAATAAAATTCTTGAAAATACCTTTGTTGTAGTAAATAATACTGGTATTCTATTATAATTACTGTAATCTTATCTATTCCTTTTATTTTTAAAAATCAGAACAATAGAAGCATTCTTAAAATTAGGTATTACAATTTTATGAATCCATATAATTTCTTACAAAAAGTCTAATATTTTTGAAATGAACATATCACCATATTTTAAAACTTCTTCAGGTCATGTAGTCTTTTAATGGATAAAATGAATATATCATTAAAAGTTATCCCAATTTTTGTATCATTATTTAAAAGATGATAAAAATATTTTTTCACCATTTCAAAGTGTTATTGTCATCATAAAATAGAGCTCTATTTCTGGATTTAATAAAATTCTGATACCATTTATGTGAACGTGATTTGTCTTTATATTCCTTTTGCATTTTTAATCTTCCAATTATTTTAAAGTTTCTTGTTAATTGTTCAATTTCTGTCTTTAAATCTCCCTATTATTGAAGTTCCACAATTATATTCTATCAAGCAGAAAATGCTGCATTGTTTCCTTTTAATCAAGTCAATAATATCATTATCAGAAAAACTGATGTAATTCATTTTAGTGAACCTAAGAATAGATTTACTTGTATCCGTAATATACTCCTTAAAAGAATTCCATGTCTCAGTAATATGATAGTCCTGAAAATCCAAATTTGCAATTTTAGTGTTTAATAAATAGTTGTTGAAATTTAATATATATAATAGACATTATTAAAGAAAGAATATCAATTTTCTTACAAATATGATTGGGATAATACTTATTTTTTGATGCAATTATTATTTAAATTTAGTGCATACTAATCTATAATGTATCCAAAAATCTGTGCTTGTAAGTACTCACATAATATGAACTCTTATATTCTGGCTCTTTATGAACTAATTCATTAAATGAATTGTTTTGAATGTGGATAGTTAATCCATATGCTGTGCAAAAATTCAATAAAAGCAATATACTTCATGGATTTACAGCAAACAATATCATTATTTACAACTTTTGAGACAAAGACTTTTATTTATACTACTAATACATGCATTAAAATCTTCAAAAAGAAAATCTGATTTTTTAATGAAAATTGCTATAATACTGCTATCCTGTAAAATTACATTAAATAAATATTTAAATCTTTTTTTATTATTATCCACATTTTTAAAATCCTTTTTTTTTTTTCATATGTCAAATGCATTGACCGGGAAATGAATCCAGGCCAGCTGCTTGGAAAGCAGCTATGCTAACCACTAGGCCACCAACCCTTGACTACAGTCTGAAGATTTTGATGCATAATCGTAAATTTGAAGTTTGATATAAATTTTTTAGGTTTGTACACAATCAATTATCAAGCAACTAATTCCATATTCATCATTTTGTTAGTTTTAATTTGTTCAAATGGCCACTATTTTTTTTTTTTTTACAGAATTAAAATATTATTTTATTATATGTTTATTTCATTTAAAAAATCTCAGACAGATCTCAATAGATTAATAAACCTAAGTATAAATGTTACAGGTATTTCATAAATAACAGAAACATGCAATAAAATATAGCCTGAAAGTTTGTGATGATGGCATTTTGTTTGTTTATTAATCTAGTTTTATTTATGAAATATTTTTCATATTCAGACACGCAGGTTAGAATATGACTCAATGTTTCAAATGATATTAATCTCTTTTCTTCGTGTGCTGTTGAGGTAGTGCCAGCTTGGAATCAAAATGGTGACCTTTAGATTCATAATTTATTGAATTTAAGGGGATGCACTAAGCAAGTAGTTTATTCTGTTAAAGGCATTAGTCAGTAGAAATTTTATATGTTTATCTACAAGAGTCATGACTTTTATATATCTTCTGGAATTATTTGCCATTATTGTGTCTCTATCCAATATTTTTGACTTTTCCAATCAAATATATATTCATTGATTATATGCAATAAAATAATCATAGTTTTTACTGAAGACTCAATATGACCTGAGACTTCTGTGGTTGTTAGCTTTAATTATGACTATGAAAGATTTTTATACTTTGTAATTAATAATGTATTTCAGTAAATTTTGTTACATTTATTCATAAACATATGGATTTGCTGTAGTCAAATAGCTTGTCATTCTTGAAATCATGTATTTGCTGTAACAATAAATCATGAACTTAGATAACTGATTTAGCCTAAACTATTACCAAATGCTGTATATGAAAAGCATCTTAACATTTTCTGGATAATAGTTAGTGGTATCAATCAATTTCATTCACTTTCAATTAATGATATCTTTTATGTCAAGATTATTAGATATTTCATAAGATTTATTTTATCTATTGGAAACAAATTAGATTTAAAGATATCATCATAACCTGTAAAAATATGCTTCAATAGCTCAAAGCAGAGTTAATCCCTTTCAGAAAAAATAACAATTTAGGGGGGAAAAAGCTATAAGATTTACAAATTATTACCTTCTAATAAGAGAGTTATCTTCATCTTACTATAGAGCCATCTGCTATAAGCTTTGTAATAAATGGGCACTAGGTGGTATAATTCTATAAAATCCCCATTTCCAAATTAATTGCTTTTTAGCTTTTGACTTCATTAATGAGAAATAGAATTCAAAGCTATAACTAATGCAATTAAGCATCTAGCAAGCTCCTGTTAAACCTAAGATTTCAAATCCAGGCTTACTTGCACAATATATCTGCCACCAGGTCAGTTTCTATATATTATTGCGATCTCAATGCTATATCAGTTAATGTTGACAAAACTCAGAAATTGGTTGATTTAAAGATGAGAAATTTTATAACAATATACCACCTGGTCTTTATTGATTATTCAAGTTATAATAGAGACCCTTGAGTAGGGCAGAGATAAATTGTCCTTGAAAATATATAAGTAAGAAATATGAACTGTTATGAGATGTTGTTGGTATCTTCTAATAAACAAGATTGATTGGTTGATCTGGAAATGGTTTTTTTATATTATATCAATAGTAGATGTCTCCAAAATAGAATAAAGATAACTGCTTTTTGAAATATACAATTAAGCACTAAGAACCCTCATGAGATGTTGGTGCCTGCTAGTAAGCTTAATATTTACAAGGCTATCTAGAAAATTAGCTTAGCTAGCTGTTTCATTTCAGGGATACAAATAGGTCTCTGACTTCTGTCAAGTTTACCTAGCACAGAATTGAAATTTGAAGCTTAGTGGGATTGCTATTTGCCAAATCTTGGCATAGAAAAATCACCTCAGTATATCAGACTAACTCTTTATCTTAACTTCAGATTCTCTTCAATCCATATTCCAATCAACAATTAGAAGAGAGATCCATTCTATTTTCAAATTATCTTTTAACTCAAACTGAAAAAGGACCGATTGATCAAATCAACAGTTAACTCTAGAAACATATATATTTGCTTTATTCACCAGTCAGTCAAATCTAACTGAAGATGTCTGGCAGTACTACTGTTCTACATTAAGTCATCAAAGATTTAATTTTTTTTACTACTATAATTATAACAAATAAATAATTTCTACATAAGTATGTAGATAATAATTATGACAACAAAATTAACTATAAATTAATATTTATTAACTTTTAAGCCAAACTTTCGATACTGACATAGGAGATTAACAAGAAAGTGTTGACATTCCTAACTGTATATAAATTAAAATGATCATAAGATTTCAACAAATTTGCATGTGTGTGTAAATCATACAGTTGAATTAAGCGACCAGTATTTATGAAGGAGAATGCTATTGGCCTTTATATTTATTCCATTTACAGACTTTATTATATATCAAACTTCTTTAACTTTTTGTTTCCTGTTGTTGCTTTCAAAGCAAACAATTTTAGGGTCAGCATGTTTAAAAGAATAGCCGGTGTTCTTTTCATGATCAACGAATACCGAGCTATAAGAAGTGATGGATTTGACTCTATCATACAAGTGAACATTTGCTGCCATAATTATTTACATACCCACATAGAAATTGTTTATTTATTGCATATTGTCTACAGTATAAATTTCTGTTTTCTTTACTGTAATTATATTAAATAAAATGTTTGTTGTGCTACCAGAATTTAACTATATTAATGTCTGGGAAAGATAAAGCTGCACTTAAACTTCATTGTGTTAATCTTAAGATGATTATTTTAAATAGATGAAATATTCTGATTAATGATAATAAAATATTTATTAAATTTAATAAAATTAAAAATTTTGTTGTTGAATATTGATTTACTTTCAAATTAATAAAAGCAATCTGTGTAATGTAAATATATCCCAGTAAATCACACGATTCTTTAATGTTTGTTCGATATTTTACCATGCTGTTTTAACTTCTGTAGATATCAACAATTTGTTTAATAATAGCTCTCCATTGTATTTTATCTTCAGTCATAATCTTCAAATAAAGTATTCAGTATTGCATCTTTTTCAAGTTTAAAAAAAAAATTACTATATTGTAAATGTCTCTCAGAGGAACCATATTTAAACACACACTACAATATTATTATAAGAAGGCTATTATCATTCATTCATTTACATGCTCAATCTAATGAAAATGGGCTTTAAATAATACCTTCAATATCATTACATGCAGCATGCTGAAGAACATTGGTTTTATGACCTTGCAATCAAATTTTTAAGATCTTTAAAAAAGTATCAAATGAAATTTTTTCAATACATCTATGTTACATCAAAATGCAATCTAAATTTCATTTCTGAACAAGTAATTAGGCAGATTAACAGCCCCATACAAGTGATATAGTTGAAGCAGTTGTAATCCGATTAAATATCTATTAAATATAGCAAAAAAATGTGTTTATGTTTCTTCTCAATATGACAATATATAACTGAAGAATTATTTTTTTATTATATTAATATTCAAAATGATTAGTTATTTATGGTCCTCTTTTTTAATCACAATTTCATTAATATATAATTTTTCATATTTAATACATTTAAAATTAGTAATTGTTATTATAGATAAAATGATCAGATCATAAGTCTCAATGCTACATAAAATTGAAGAAATAATATAGGCTTAGGTGCAGTAATCGTGGTAAATTAGTTCTTTTTTAATTAGCATTTCCATATACCAAACTCTAGGATGGATTCCATTCAGTCATAGTTTTGTATTTAATAATCAAGAAATGAACAATATAAAGTTTATTTAAGTATAAATTACAAGTTATAAAATAACACTTCTATTTAATTATTCTAATATTTTCTATATATTTTTCTAAAAAATTAATTTTTTTAATAAATATTGTTTATCGATAGTTAATTAAAAAAAAAAACTTCACAATTAATAGAAAAATTAATTTTTACAATTTAAACTGCTTTTATTATGTCAATATTTAGCTGGATTTTCTCTGCTATCTAGAATTTGTTCTCAAAGGCAAAAAGTTATTTCAATAGTAGTGCTTGTACTGGTTAAGCATAAAACAAATTCAATATTTTTTTAAGTTATTATATGGGAAAAAATCAGAATTAAAATGCTTAAATTCCTCCACTCATACAATAACTAAGTTTTTTTTCTCATTCCAAATTAATATATTTTCACTACTAACATATTTTTTTAAATACTTCATTGAGTAGCTCATTTCCTTCCATAGCATTATTTGGAATAAATTCTTTCATAAGATTTTTCCAATTTATTCCAGTTTATGAATTCCATAAATTCAATCCAATGAAAATTGTGCATTTCAGCAAATTGTGATGTCTGATTCTAATTATTTGAGACAGTTACCATAAAATTTTTTATATAAGCTGCAAAATTATTTTCATCTAGGCTTCATAAACTATTTCTAATCCCTAAAGGGATATAATTATTCTCTAATCTTACTAAGTAAGTTTCTCCATATAACAGTGTCATCTAGTGCAACCTATAATAATCAATGGATGCTAGATTTGTGTATCAAAACTCCAAACCTTCTACTAAGGCTTACACTAGGTGGCATTATTGTATAGAAAATTGCTATCTTATGTATTATTTATCAAACATTCTGATTAGATCAGTCAGAGTCTCATCATATCGTATGTATTGTTGTTATACT
>JAQFVV010014761.1:0-27662 GCA_028023455.1 Epiperipatus broadwayi | reverse complement strand
ATATAGCATTTCTTTAGATTGATCTATCATATTTCAAATTATTATGAAAGGGAATCTATCCACTTTGATACTCAGCATTCTTTTTTGTTTTATGTATTATATACTTGTCTAAAGACATAGAACGTTGTCAAGCATTCGTGGTTGAGTGGTCAGCACAGCCACCTTACAAGCAGTTGTTCCGGGTTTGCGGGTTTGCTACCCAGCCAATGTTTTAACACATGAGAAAAAAACATAGATTGTTTTATAATATAACAATGGAAGACAATTTCAAACTTTGTCATTTGTACATCATGAAAAAATTAAAATCTTCTTTGTTCGGCTTCATGTGAGAATTAACGACTAATTTGTTTTGTATATGTATCTAAGTTATTATTGTAAATCACTGCCACAATACTAATCTAACAAGCATCCTAAATCTTTTTCTATCATCATTTTTGAGTATCCAAATTCCAAATCCATAGAGAGTCATTTGAACTACTGTAGCATAACAAATGTAATCTTCATTTCACAAAAATATTCTTACAAGTAAAAACCTTTTCTATGTTTGTTTTATTTCCAATGTTAGTTTTCAATGAACCAAAGGGTTAATGGATTCTTCTTATCAATAAATGATTCAAAGAATAAAAATATTGAAACCATTGTAAGCTCCTCATTATTAATTTTGAAGTTAGCTGCTGGGTTCAAGATTATGATGACAGAGCTTTCTCATATGCTCATTTTTCCAATGTATTTTTTTAACATTCCCAATGTGAGGTGTTTTTTTTTTCTGTGATAGGTATAGCACTATTAGCTTATTTAATGAAGCTGTATGGTTTAACCTTAGATAATTTGGGGCTTAAAAAATTATTATAATATTAAAAATACTATTTTAATTTCTATAGTAATCAATTTGTATTTTATAATTGATTTAAAATACATTTGTGTTGGTACATTTTTATAAGTATAAAAAGAAGACATTAATAGATAAAATTAAATAATTATGTTTAATCTAAATATTTTAAAAATATATTAAACTAAATTTTTTTTAAAATTATTATCTGATCTAGTTGTAAATGAAAGACTTAAAGACAACTTTTGTAGCATTATTTTTAGTAGATAAAATGGAAAAAAATTGTTTAATTTGAAAAATGTTTTGTCTATAAATTTATATAATTGTTTGATTCTTATTGATAAGTACTAAGCTATATTATTTATTTAATCATATTAATTTATCCAGTTGTGAACTTATAAGCCTGAGATTCTTCAAAAGTAATAATCCAATAGAAATACTGCACATTATCTCCAAGATATGGTTTTTATTATACAATGGTAATTATACAGAAGGTTTATTAGATCATCAAAGTATACACCAATGGTATTGTTATATTCTGAAGAATATTTACAAAAATGTAACAGCAACAATTAAATTACATAATGATACTAGAAAGATTAACATTGAGAAGTGTGACTCCATAATTCCAGAACTTTTTATAGCATTGCTGCTGCAAAGGATTTTGTGGATTAAAATAGAAAGATAAAGGAATAAAAGTAAATGGAGATTATTTAAGTAATCTGATTTTGCAGATGATTTTGCTTTAGCAAATAATGCTTTAGAGTTTCAGAAGATGTTTCAAGGATCATCAGATGAAAGTAAGAAAATAGGGCTAAAAGTAAATTTTAAAAAGGCTAAAGTAATTCTTGATGGATTTTCTCAAAAGATGAAAATAAAAATTGACAATGAGAATTAAAAAATGTTAACAATTACAATATCATTGTCATATTATTAATATAAATGAAAACACAATGGATAAAATTAATCATAGAATTAAACTTGGTTGAAATGCTTTTGGTAAAAATAAGATAATATTGAAAAAAATATGCCCATGTGTCTGAAAGGAAGTCTTTTAATAAATAAATTTTACTAAATAATACTTCTGGATCTGAAATTTGGATACTTAACAGTATTGTTATATTTAGACTGTAGATTATTCAAAGAAGTACAAAGGAATACGAACACAGGTGTTGAAGAGAGAATTAAAAGGGGGCAAAATCAAAATATATGTATAAGAGAATAAGCAGGTTTTACATTGATGATGAAAGAATTAAGATACGGAAGTGGTATTGAATGTGAACATTATTGTTAGAAGAGATGTTAATAGATTGATTTTTGAAATCTTGAACTGAATTCAAAGAGATTATAAAAGACCTATGAAAAAGCACCATATGTGGAATGATGTACAAAATAATCAAAGGGGTGGGTGTGATATAGAAAGGAGATGGTAGAGATTGGGAAAAATGGATTAAACTTGGAGAGATTCTCCATCTTTGATGTGATTTGATCATATTGTAAAACAATTAGGGTAATACAGAGCCTTTTATCTTGCAGAAAGTATTGCATTATAAAGGAAATTATCTATATCTATATATTCTTTTCTTTGCTTTATTGTGAATTTGTCCTTCCACATCTCAAATCATTGATCAGCACAAAGTTAAACCATGCACTCTCAATAAGCGTGATTTTAGAGCCAACATATTATTATAACCTTCCTTTCCAGTTCTTCACTGTTTGTACCCCACCTTCTTTCGCCTCACTACACTGTTATCTCCATAATAAACACCTAAGTATAATAACACAGTTTAAGTATAAGACTCTTTAGGGTTTAAACTGGTAAGAGATATATCAAAACATACAGCAGGTAAATTTTAGGTATACATTACAATGACAGAGATTTTACCATTGAGAAGCACTCAAAATACACTCTGGTATTGCTATTGTGAAAATTCCTCTCAATTACTATCCTATTATAATCACATAGTAAAATCCCTACAACAAACAATGATTAACATAATATTTCATTTAAATAGTCCCTTAATTGTTTTCAATAGTCTTTGGAATCTTAAAATAATAACATTAACAAAAATTACATTAAATTAAAATAATTAATACTATCCAAATATGTTATCTTAGGTATCATAAGTATTCCTATTCTTAAAATATAAAATAGCAGAATCAATTGAACTTTAAATAATTGAATCAATAAGATAGATGGGTTAGCCATCCAACCATTTAAAATGAACTCACACTTACCATTACAAACCTTGATTGATTAAACTTCCCTATTTGAAAACAAATCCCATTATAATAATAACTAACAAGAAGATTCATTAACACTCATTCACTCATTACCTTCATCTAAAATAATTTAATCTTATTTCCTAAGATTTATTCTCAATTACTGAATTATTTGATGTAAATAAATGAATGCTTTATAATTTAAATGCAGATATATCTTTCTTTTGCAGAACTGCAGTTATTTCTTTCTTCTCATGTATATCTCAAACAAAAGGAATAACCTTGTTTCTTTAAACATTTTTAGATATCATCTTGTTATAACGATCGTGACTGTGCATCATAACTAACATAATAAAGAAACTGGTTTGAACTTTTCTACCTTAATGTTAATAAATTGTCATAAAATATATTATATCCTTGAACATCTTAAACAGAAGATCATTTTACCAATTTTTAACTTTAAATACTTTTAAACTTTTTAGAATTTTTACCAAAAGAAATTGAAACAACTACCTGCTTTACTTTTTTTAAATTTTGTACAATTGTTCACTTCTCACTTTTTCTCTTTAAAATCTAAGGATAAAATTGATCAACAGAGAAACCTTGTCATCTAAATCTCATTTTTAAATAGCCATCCCAAACTAACTATTATTAAATTTTTAAATTTATAATATTTTTTCTCAATTTAAACATTGGGTGAAATCAATAAAATATTTTACAAACAAAAATTAATTTAAATCGCTTCTTTAAGATTAAAGTTTTAATTCTAATTATATTTTTTAATATATGATATTATTAATTGAATTTAAATATAAAATTTATAAAAAATATTTATGTTTAAAATATATTACTATTATGATAATTTTAAAATAAATTATTATCTTGTGATCTCTAATTGTTCCTTCTTTTATTTACTATGATTCTATATATTTACCTTTTAAAAAACATTGCAATAAAAATAAAGTCAAATTTATAAGTAACAATGTTTATTTGGATTAACAACTATTGTATTGAAATTATATAGTGAATTATAATATAAATGATTATAAATAGATGATGGTTATTAAATCTTTACAGAATTCTATCTTTAATCTTTATGCACTATGTCATTTATTCATATTATACCAAAATTTATAGCATTATTATTATCTAAATTATAAATTTAAAACTTTGCAGCTATAATATACATTTTATATTCTATTCCTATCATGGATAGCCAATCAAAAGGTTACAATATATATATATATATATATATATATATATATATATATATATATATATATATATATATATATATATATATATATATATATATATATATATATATATATATATATATATATAAAGAACCTCAAAAGAACAATAATTATGTGCATTATATTTAAATTGATAAATAATATAATAATAATAATAATAATAATAATAGTAATATTAATAATAATGATGATGATGATGATGATGCATGATAATAATATGTAGATGTGTATATATATCTAATATATAAATATATACATCAGTGTATCCACAATCGTAATGATACATCTACAATACAATTTAGTTACTTTTACATCTACGAAATCAATATAATTATTATTATTTTAAAGATATGTTTAAGTTGAACAGAAGGTAATCTAACTCTTTTTCAATATGCACTGAAATACTGTATATATTAAATCAAAGTTTGTTTCTCTTGCTCGAGATGTGAAAAAACTCTCTATTCACAAAAAAATAAAAAACATAAATAACATTTAATTTAAAAATATCAATACAACACGGTAAAGGATTGATTACATTCAGTTTAAATTACAAAGTTTGAAATTGACTTTAGTAAATCTCACTGGTCACGTTTCATTAAAGATATTCAATTATTATTTACAAAATGATCATTATATAGTCTAAGAAATTTGTATGAGTCTTAATATATATTTTAGAGTTTACTATGAAGTCAAATTTAGATGTAAAACATTTATAATAGATATTTTTACACTCTTAATAAAATATTAAACCTTTAAATGTATACAATTGTTTACACCTGATACAGTTAGAACAAATACATGTGAAGCCTTTAGATCGATCATGTAAAAGATCGAGTTCTGAATAATATTAATACATTTATATATACACATTATATATTTGTCAAATCTGCATTAAATATAAGTTATATGTTTGCGTGAAAATATATAACGATTAGTATTTAGATGTTTTATTTGTTGCTTATGCATTACTTTTATTACATAAGAGGAAATGAACTAATACTAATTTTTAATTTTTCTAAATTTAATCATGAATTATGAGAATAGGATTCTTTTTCAAAAAAATCATTTAGATCTACTTTAATGATATTTTGTAATTATCATTAGTGGTTGAAGATCTAAACTAGAAACGAAAGAAAGTATCAACACACAGTTAAGAATATGGCTCACAATGATGTATATTACTTGAGATCATATATAAGTATTAAAATTTCCTTCCCACTTCTTTTATTGAGTCATTGCTGAATTATATATAAATATAATACACCATAGTACTCATAAATGACCCCTACAATGCAGATTACCATATGATTTATTATATATATATATTATAATGGAACGATACTTTTCAGGACTCGAGGAAGACAGATCTAACTATATTCAGACTTTGAGTCTTCTTGTAGAATGTCATGGATGATGTGATTTAAAATATAATCTAATCCATTCTTCTATTAATAACCTCAAGTTTCTCTTAGGAATTCGAGCTCAGAGTAGAAATCGCAATTGACTCTCCTCAGCATTTCCACAAAATATTCGCATAATAATGATATGCTATATATAACTTCTTTACAAATATTAAATCACTAAGTTGATTTAATATATATATATATTTGAGTATGTATATTTATAATTGTTGGATTTATAAAGTGACTAAATAAAATAAACAACCAGAGACCTGTTTAATTTTAAAATCAAGTTTAACACATTTTAGTCTGTAATAGAAACAAAAATATTATCGCATAAATAATAAAAAATATTAAAATTTAGAATTATAATCTGTGCTTATATATAATACAATAATAAACTATTTAACATTCAGAAACTATAATGTAATTATTTACATATATATAATTTAAAATCGTGTACAATAAATAATACCACACATCATCAATCTACTTATTGTGTCATTAAAATGATTCTGTGCGTGTTATATGTTTGTATAAGATACCATCCATTCACACCAGAATAACAATAGAATATATTCCTATATTAATTATGTTAGTGATTAAAAAGAAATTATGATATATGTCAAGTAATGTTCAATTTGGAATATAATAAACTTACTTCCAAATTGAACTGATTTTAAAACTTTTACCTTAGTCAACCATCGCTTTCATCAGAACATATATAAAAATATCAATACCTAGATTTTATTAAATAAATAAAAATAAAATGTTCATCTTATCAGTTCTCCACTTATCCTGTTAAGATCAATTTAATAAACGAAGTAATTTTTTCACGTAAATATAATTATCCACAAAGAAAATAAAGTTTAAGAGCCATTAAAGTACACAACGAAGTATTCCAAGATGAGAAAGAATAATGGTTTTATATTCCTCCTTAGATGAAATAAAATGACGATGAATGTTGAAAGATAAAGTTCCTTGATCATCCTTCGAAGAGGCAATCCAAATAATCATTCTTTTAAATATTTGCGTAGTAAAATATTTAAAATCTTCTTCAATAAAATACTCCATTATTAAGGCAGCCTTTTTAGTGGAAATTATGATGATTATATTTTGGGCATTAAGTAGGAATAAATTTACATGTTCAGGTTTAAAAACATCAGCAGAAATCCTTGGCATAAATTGTCTAGCCAGAGAACATCTTTATGAAGATTTCTGTATTCTTAAACATATATTTTGAAAACTCATTTGGAGATTTTGATTTCTCTTATAACCTTGTCAATTTAAATGATTATTTTTTAATTCTTTATAATATTAAAAGTAAATAAATTAATTACTTGAAGAAAGTTTTAAAATAGTGAATCTTCTTTTTTTCTTAAATGTGTTCTAAATTCGAACACATTTAAATTTACCGACGTAGTTATTGCTTTGATAACTAAATAGAAGGTTATTATTATAACAATTTAGTTCATTTTTATACTTGAATCAATTTCTGACAGCATATCACATAATCATGTTCATGTTCTCTATTGTTAAATGTACTTACAATTTGTAATGAACTCCAAACGTTTATTTTCTTTGTTTCAATTGATAAAATGCAATGTTGACTTAAGGCTTTGTCAATGTCAAGTTTTGGTTAATAAAAAATACTATTAGTTGGAAACATTTATTTATGTATGCATATAAATAAATTAAAATAATTCATTTTTAGAATTACTCTTTTAATATTTAATTAGTTTATGTATATAGCTGATATATGAAAAGCTTAAGATAGGTGTGGGTTATTTATATCTGTTAATTTGATATAGGCACAGGTAAATTCATAAAGAATCAAATTGTTTTAGGTGAGGCTCATATGGTACTTCTCACAATATATATGTACATTATATATTGGTATAGATAGGTATTAATTGTATATGTTTAAATATTGTAGCTCTGGATGATGACTGTTAATGTAAAGTTGAAACTGTAAGGAAATAAAATAAATCATATGTTAAACTGCATTGTAGAGTGTCATTTAAGGGTGTTAAGGTATACTATAAGCTTATTGTTTAAAGGTCTAACAACATTATATGTCAATGAATGTTAACAAATCATTATAATATATATAGAGAGATTACATAAAAAGAGTAAAAAAGCATATCTGTGATGTATAACACTTATCTCGACTTATATTAAATGAGAAGGATCTTATAAATTAAAGAGGCTTTTATTTACAGTACAGTGTATGCCTATAATGACTTTATTATTTATTTTTAGAACTTTTAATTTTATAAATTATACTATATATATATGACAATGAAAGAAATATGGAACTCTATCTCTCTCAGCATTTATGTAAGCAAAAGCTTGTTAGGAGCATAATGGTAAAGCTCCATCTAGGGATCATAAAGTGTAAGCTAAGAGCAAGTTACAAAATTTATAACTTGTTTTGCTTATCATATATATATATATTAATTTTCAAAACATGAATTTGATTTAATTAATTATTTTATTGTTTAAAATAAAATAATTTTTATTAAGAACTATGATTTTATATATAAGTGGATCAGTGAATTATGCTACAACTTAACTACAGATAACTTCTGTTACTCTTCTATCCAAAAAAAATTTAAGCAAACTAATAAAAATATAAATAAACATATTTTAAAAAAAAAAAATTAAAATTTTTCAAAGAATAGCTCTTTTTCTCAAATTTGCAGCAATCATGTCTTCAAAAAAAGGAAGTTTGTAAATGGGAATTTTACAATATCTCAGAACACAAATTATATATATATTAATACAATTTCTTGATTTATTTGAGAGACATACATTCTAGTCTTCTTTTATCACCCTTTTTTAGTATGATGCGTAGTATTTTGCAAAATAATATATTTCACTAGAACTTAACACTAAAAGTTTTAAGACTATTTTTAGTAAATATATGAAAGTTAAGATTGACTTAAAATATCAAACTAATTAGAGAGATCTTAATTTGTTGATAACAAGAACCATTATTATGTTTCCTAGTAAGAGCTAAACATCTCATGTTTCTATAGAAATGAATATCATCTTAAAGTATTTAATAATGAAGGTTTAGACATTTTGCTCATTTATTTTATTTAAAAAAATAAAAATACAGTATATGATGTTTTTATTTTTATTGCTTCCAACAGCATGGTTGAATATACACCATGTAAAATATAATGTTAGTCTCCTCAATATAGTATATTAATAATTATATTATTATTTTAAAAATTTTGTTTATAATTAAAATTTTTATATATGCAATATGTACATAAAAAGCATGTCTTTACATAAATGTATGTATGTGATCAAGATGAAAAGTTTGTATAACTTGCAGTTCAATGAAAGAATATAGTATCTTACTCTAATCAATGTTTATCAATAAAGGGTGAGCTACCATGCTCTATTTGTTTGATACACAATGGGGAGGGGCTTAAACAAAATATAGTGTAGTTCATCCCTCCATAGTCATTAGAAAACAGAATACCTGGAGATTTGCCACTTGATATGAAAAAGAATTAATAATAGCATTAGAAAGTACAATCATGAATTGTCAAGGAAAGCTATAGAACAAAATAAAAAGATTCAAAATGAAGGAAATTTATATTTGCAATAAGAATGTAGAATTATTATTAAAAGAGAGATGCATTATGAAATGTGAATAGTTATATAAAGGAATTGCATAGTTATAAATTTTTTTACAATTATTAAATCTTCTGGATTGTCCAGTATTTTAAACAAAGAAATGGGAGTCATAGAGAAATGTATGAAAAGTGAAGGAAAAGTCCAGGAAATGATAAAATTCTAATCAATACCTTAAAATAGATTAAAAAAGTAGAAAACCATTGCAAAAATTATATGCCGAATTTCTAGGTAGTGAGGATGTACCAGATAAGTAGAAGAATGAAGTAATAATATTCATATTTAAGAAAAGTGATTGAGAAATATTACAAATTAATGATTACCAAGATTGTATCCAGTAAATTTTGTATTTTAACAAAGCCAAAAAATGAGGTGATTTAAAAGTCAGTTTGTCAGTGGATTACGATTAAGTATTGAAAGAAGTTACGGAAAGAATCGTGGATGAAAATTGGCATTATGCTTTTGATTTGTAGAGGCTGGAAAAGCTCCTGGTTCTTCAAGCATTTGTAGAGCAATTAAAGAATCAATTCATTAAGATGTAGATTCTGGCATATTGTCATATTTTGAAAACTATTTTTTTTTTAAAACTAACAGCAAGGATTAGATTATATGGGTGATACAAGAAGTTCTGCATTGAGAAGGATATAAATAAGGTGATACTGTATATATCTCCAAAACTTTCTACAGCAGTTTTACAATGAGTATGTTCTGGATTGAAAAGTGGATTGCTAAGGAAGTAAATGGACATCATTTAATTTATTTCTACAAACTTACGAAATGATATCATTGATTTTGTAAATAATGCATAAGAAATGTTGCAAAAGCCTACAGATATTTTTTGTCTTTCGAGCATTTGGATGCTATAGTAAGAAAAGCTTAGAATTTAGATGTGATATGTTGAGATATTTCCATCATCTATGAGTGAATGTTGAATGTGTGAAAATTTTAAACTTTATTTAAACTTTTCAAATACAAACAACTTGTTAGGAATAACACACAAATAGACAACACAGGTTAGTAATTACACAATGTTTTGATTAGTATTATTCTTCATTCTTCTTCAGGTTTTGCTTGCCTATATGCACAGTGACAATATTTGCTTAGAAGTTGAACTTACACCTTTAGATTCTTGAATATTGAAATTAAGGCAAACGCTTTAACCAACTGACCTAATTTGATATTCAAGAATCTAAAGGTGTGAGTTCAACTTCTAAGCAAATGTTGTCACTGTACATATAGGCCAGCAACACCTGAAAAAGAGTGGAAAATAATACAACTCGAAACATTATGTAATTACTAACCTGTATTGTCTATTTGTGTGTTATTATTAAAAGGTTGTTTGTATTTGGAAAATTTAAATGAAGTTTAAAGTTTTCTATACATTCAACATTGATGATGAAAATAGTCCAACATACTTAATCTAATAATATAACATCATCATAAACCTTCAGATAAGTACTAAGCTTAGAATTTATTTATTTTAGATTAAGCTTAGTGCTTTCGAAATCTAAAACATGAAAATTCTAAGTTTTCCTTATCACAATGTCATAGTGCTTGAAAATCAAATTACATTTGTCTAATAAAAGTTTTAATTTCAGATAATTATCAGACAAAAGTAAAAACGTAATACTAAAGATAAATGCTCAAAAAATTAAAATAATGTTCAATGGATTTTTTTAGAAGCAGAAAATAAATATTGATAAAGATGAATTAGCAAAAATTAAGATATTACAAATACCTTGGTCAGATTATTAATAGACATGGAAACACAATGGGTGAAATTAATCATACAATTAAACATGAAAAGAGTGCTTTTGGTAAAAACAACATAATATCGGAAGAGCACACGTATCTATGTATTCTATAAGAAAAGTTTTTAATAGATGTATTTTATAAATTTTTACTTATGGATTTGAGATTTGGACACTTAACAGAAAAGCAAGAGACTTCAGATTACTCATTGAAATATGTGGAAATATAAGTTATTATTAACAAGATGACATCATAAATAAAATAGATAATTGAATAAAATAATATATATCACTGATAATAAATGGTGATAATAGAGAATTACCAAGAGATATTTGAGGATGGATTGATAAAATAAGGAGATTTTTTGGTATATAGTGGAGAAGAGTGGCTAGAAATCAGAAAAATGAATTAAACTTAAAGAGGCCTTTATCCTGCATTGGAATAGTAGTGGATCAAAATAATAAAGATGATTATTGAAGAATAAAGATATTTAATTATAATTTTTCATATTTTGTGATAATGTGTATTTTTTTTAATTTTTCAATGATAATGTGACTTTAAATTTAGTAATATAATTTATTATAGATATATTAAACAACATCCATGCTTTTCCATTCTTTTTAAATTCATATAAATAAAGACACAATAAAAGATAAATGACTCCCAAGATGCATTTCATGCTGAACCAGCACTCATCAGTTGGCCCAGGTCACTATCTGACATATATATCTCTATTATATGAAGAGTATTTATCTATAGTAAATTGTTACATTTTTATTTACAATTGTCAAACTCACTCCACTCACAACTTTGATGCCATCCACCTCAGATAAATACAATAATAATTATTACTAATCATATTATAAACTAGAGATTATCTCTAGCATAGATATAAACTTTAAATCTCAGTTAAAGATTAATATATCTGATTTTTAATTCTAAATATACACACACATACAGTTATTCACCTTTCTCTTTCCCATGTGTAATATCTTTATAGATATCTTAAACAACCTCCATATTTCCCCATCCTTTTTGAATTCATAAACAAATAATAAATTATTAAACAGGCAAAACTCTCCATACAGTAATGCCACCCTGTTCTAATCAGAGTAATTAATGGATGCCAGAAGGCTTGTGCATAAATTCCCCATCTAAGCTTGTGGCCTTCATCACTGAGGAGCTTTGAATCTGAGAGCACTGCACCTAAATCTTAGGATCTAATGCAACCCTCCAGCAGCCACCTTTATCTCTACTTAACTATAAAACTATGAGAATAAAATTGAAAACACAATAATATTTTTAATATAAGCTCAATAGCTTATATAGTCATATGGGTATGAACTCAGTTCAGTACCCATTCTAAGATCTAGATGCAGTGCTCTCAGATCCAATGCTTCTCACTGATGAAGGCCACAAACCAGAAACTAGTCTTGGGATATTGGATGAGTAGGCACTAGATGGGGGGTTTTATGCACAAGCCTTCTGGCATCCATTGATTACTCTGGTTGGCACAGGGTGGCCACTACTGTATGGAGAGTTTTGCCTGTTTAATAACAGTTATGTGCTAGCATAAGAGATGGTGATCATGTGTTAGTGGTTTAACAAATAATAAAATGATTTCTTCAGAAAAGTTGGTATTCTCTTAGTTTTAATGTCCTGTGTTTTTCCTGGTTCAATCGTGATATATGTACATTTTACTACATAAGATAGTTATATGAAGCTATACATTTACTTAGTGTAGAGCTAGAAAAATAGATATATATTTATGTTAATTTATAAATATTTCAACTATATTTTATTATTATATAAAATAAGACACCCAATGTTTATTTATTCTTATACCATGGATGTTAATGTTTTTATCACCCATAGAGTATTTAAAAATTATCATCATTTTCACTTATTCATAAATGTTTATGATCATTATCCCTTCAGAAAAAAAAATGGAAGGAAACACAATACACACAAAAAAAAACAAAGGCTAATTCTATAATGATTACACAAACTAATCTGTGGATTTCAAAATTTTTTATATTTTTCTGACTAGTCCTAATATATATCTATATATATTTAAAATGTATTACTAATAAATCTTTTAATTTCTAGAACAAATTTTTTATAAAAAGCATTTAACCTAATTAAAACATTTCAATCTATTCAGAGTTAGAAAACAATCAGAATATTTTCTCTCATACAAACCATTCTCAAGAGCACTATAAAATGTGCTTTGAGAAAGTTTTTTAATATTCATCCATATTGTATCATCACTTACCAATGATATGCTTATAAAATAATAAATGAAATCATATCGCATCTAGAAGCTGTAAAATATAGAAATCGGTTTTTGATCTTTTCATTACACTTGTAGAATATTATCAAGCTTTCTTAAATAAAATTTTCACAGTAAATTTATGTTTTGATAACTGAGGACTTTATTTTATTTTTATACAATAAATTTGACTTAATAAAAATTTTATAATAACATAATTTACTATGATGAAAAGTTTTATTTTTAACTAGTTAAATGCAGAGGTAATGTTTGTCAAAACTGATAACTACCCAAGCTAACAGTTTCTAAACATTTAAGCTCATTACACTGACTGTTTTGAGTTTTTAAACATTAATTAACAAATCAACATCTTTATAAGCTGGTTATTATTTAAAACATCAATAAAAGCACACTCATCAGCATAATAAAGGTGCAGAATTGAACAAGATAAGTCTTGTTTTGCTCATTAATTGGTTCAATTATCTCCACCATCAAACCTATATCACATTTTGTTTTCTATTTTACAAATTTTCATTTAAATTGTTTTGCATTGTAAAAAACAAAAACAGAATTGGATCATAATATTTTTGTTAAAAGCAATTTATATATCAAAATGTCTCAGATTTTCCATCTTTACTAATAATCATTCATATGGATTGTATGGAAAGTACTGTATGAATAAACCTTAATGGATAATCATCTAATTCATACATTACCACAATTCTTTAAGTTAAGCAAATCAATTTTTTGATAAAAGCAATTTATAAATTATGCTTTTATTTGTAACATATATTTGAGATTTACCTGGCAACAAAAAATTAGTTTTACTGCCCCTATTAATTTTTAAAATCATATTGAGTCTCTGATAAGTATTTTGACTCAACTGAAAGTAATCTTGAAAAGTGTTGGTAGCTGAGGGATCAGCGGAGCTGCCTTGCAAGCAGTTGCTTGCAGACAGTTGTTGCGGATTTGCTTCCCGGCCGATGCTTTGACATATGGAAAAAAAAGTAATCTTTTGAATAAATCATTTTATAGTTTATAATTTAAAATAATAAATGCATCTTTAAGGTCTATTGGAACAACTTCATGCATACATATACACCTGGGTCTCTTTTTACACAGACTTATTTAACACGATTTTGAAGTTACGCGATTCGTGTTTCACCGGAAGTCGAATTCCGATATTGCGCTATTACTTTAAATAATAAATTTCACACACATGTTATATTGAAAGTAATAGCACATTATTGAAATTTGACTTTCAACTTAGTCATTTCAATATTTTCAGTGCTTTATAATAGTAAGATTTTATGCAATAATGAAATTAAAATCATGATTTCCACATTTTATGTATACACAAATTAAATTTTACAAGATTATTATGTAAATTTGTTCAAACATTGTGCATGTTAATTTTGCATTTTAAATCACATTCTGTTTTTGCTTTTTAAAAAAGAACGTTTAATCAATTATTAATCATTTAGTGTCCGCAAGTTTATTTTTAAAAGATGAGTAATAGCAGTGGGCACAATTAAAATTGAAAATTAAAGACAAAAATAAGAATTTAATTTTTAGTTATTAGATTAATTACTAATTATATTGTCACCAGAAAAAACATTAACACAACATGAGAGTGACATTGGCGCTAGTTGTATTTCATCTTGTGAAGAATCTGATTTTTTTATAGTTTGCAAATGAACCTTTTTACCGGCAAATAGCTATAATAATTAAAACGTGTATAAAAAAGTACAAATTACTGTAAATTATTCATAAAAATATATTGTTTTGAATAAAATTAAATATTATAGTTAAAAAAAGTTTGTCTTGTATCAATTTTTTTCAAATTTGAAATTTTTTATTAGTCATATTTTATTTCCTTATTTTTTTTTGCACGAATTTTAAAGTAAATTTTACGTTGGTGCTTTGCTTTTATGCGTGTTTTGAAAAATCACAGTCTGTATCCCCCCTTTTTCAAGGTAAGTTACGTCTATTTTTGCACGCTTTCATTTGCGCGTGTTTTCTGAGGAACATATCTATCACGTAAAATGAGACCCAGGTGTATTCTAAAATAATTCCATGCATTTTGAAACTAACCACCATCATATTATAATTTTTTCCAGGACATATCATCAGTATCTGCACCATTTTCTATTCTAATGTCATAAAGAACTGTCTGGATTTTATCCAGATAAACAAATACAAATAATTTTCACAGATGCATATATACTGTTAAAAACAATCAACTGAATTTTTATATTATAATTTAAAAGTGATCAAAATACTTTTTTCTTTCTGTCCAAAATGTTATCATTATCAAATAAAAATTGCATCCACTGATTTAATGGGATTCTGATACTACTTTCCATTCTTTGAATATATCAAAAATCTAAAGAGATCTATGCCATTTTAATTTACCAGCAAAGCATTTTTGACACCTGAGACAAATCTTAAACTATGCAATTTAAAATTATTGAAAAGTCTTATTTAAAATTATTTACTGATCAAAGAAATGAAAGTAGTAGAAAAAATATGTATTAAAAAAGAATATATATATATATCAACAGATGGCGTTCTACCAAAAACACCGTCAAGCATATGTTTACATAAATGTCAGAGCATGCATTCACTATCTCTAACTTTAATTCCACTTTCAGATCATGATTTCAAGCTATGCTGAGTTTGAAGACATTACGTGTCTAAAAGATTCACGCTTGCAAGCTGAATAGAAACTGTTTCATAAACGCTCGGAGTTTGTGTTTAGATCTAGTTTGTAAAATTCCTGTCTTTCACTGAGGATAGCAAATAGCTTGAAATCATGATCTGAAAGTGGAATTAAAGTTAGAGATAGTGAATGCATGCTCTGACGTTTATGTAAACATACGCTTGATGGTGTTTTTGGTAGAACGCCATCTGTTGACGTAAATACAAGCATTAGCAAGTTTTTAACTTGTTTTTTTGTTTTTCATATATACATATATTGTAATGGGATGTAGTAAAGGCTGAAGGTGAGTGATGTAAACTCATCATCAACCCAAGTAACAAATATTTATTTCAAATAATGAAACTTACAAAAAAGTATAATATTATTAAAGTAAGGTTTTAAATAAAAAAAATGTTAAAGTAATGTTTAACATCCAAATATATATATAAGAAATTTTATATTTTCAAAGAGAGCATGAGATCATAAAATCTCATTGAGAGATCAGCCAGCTAGAGATCAGTTAGTTATTCCTTAGAGCAACTACAAGTATCATTGACCATACATCAACCAGCATTATAATAAGTGACACTGAAATAACCATTCATCATCATGAATGATCAACAATATAGTTAATCTTGTGACTGGATTTGAACAATAACAAATATAAATCAACAGTCAATCTGTTGTCTGGATTTGAAATGGGTCCCCTGTAGACCAGACTAACTACTGAGCCTTTGCCAGCTTAGACAATTATTTAAACATAACTTTTGGATGCACCAACTAAGTGCTCATCCATAGAATATACAATGATAAGAATAATAATGCTGAGATATTAAAACATGCTGATCCCCATTAATGCTCTGGCCACTAGCACCGTTAATGTACTGGCCATCTATAAATTTCGTTTCTAATACTAAACTAAAATAAAATGTAGTTAGTGCAGGGGGTTTGAGGAATATAATCCTCATGCCAAGCCAGGATTATGTCATACTGGCTTCCTCTAAGCACTAAAGAAACATCCCTATTCATATTCAGCCAATATGCTTGAATCTAGCTCGATAAACATGAAATCTATAATTGTTGCAGTGATCAAGAGATGATGCAAACATACAGTATTCTAAACTTGAGAATTAAGTAATTGAAATAAAATGATATTAAAGTCTTTAGAATATGACTGTACAATTAGAATGCTTATTTTGATTAACATGCAATAATAAAACTATCACATTTGTGATTTACAAAATTAGACAATGTAAGCTGGATCGGTTTATCTATGGCTAATAGCACCACCAAGTGGGAAGAAGTGCTGGCTGCAAGTTGGCATAAGGTTCCTGTGCATACACATAGTGAACAACACCATCTGGTGGCTGAAACTTGCGTCATCTGCTTTTGCCCCCTACTCTGAATATTTCTTCTAGTTTTGCAGAAATGACGTCTCTAGCAGTGGCAGGACAGTATTTCCCCAAGTACCCAAAATTACTACAAAATTCAAGTGATTACATTGGGTAATGGGCACACATGCTATTACATTATTTTTTTATAAATAAAATTAGAAATTAAAATAAAAGTTTGCAAATAAAAATTTGTTTTAAAAATTGAAAATTAAGTCATCTAAATTTCTATATATATAAAATCGCACAGATGGAAAAATTATTAAAAGAAAACTTATTAAAAAAAAGAAAAAGTTTTAAAACTAAATTTAAAAAAAAAAAAACTTAAGGATATAAAGATAAAAATATATATATCTAAGAATGTAAAATAATTTAATTAATGCTATTGTGTAAAATGGAAATGATTATTTTAATTAGTCAAAGTGAACTAGCCTTTGGGCATTTCAAAATTTATAATTAAAGGTCAGATAAGAGAGAGAAAGAATAAGAACAGAATAGCCAATAAAAAAAATTCCTCAGGAAATGGACCTCAGGGAAAGAATAATCATCATCATCATGTAATGTTGAGTTAATCTGCAAATTTAATATAAAAAAGAAAAAAAATGGAAATAAAATATTCGGTGTGCTACATGTGTTAAGTCTGGAAGAGTTGGAGGAGAAAGGATTGAAAAGATGCACTTTCAATCCCTTCAGTTGTTCTAAAAAAAGAAATGAAATATCATTTTCCCATATTGCAGACCACAGGACATCAGGGCTCGGCAATAAAATACCAGCTACAATAAAGTACCAATAGCTAACTGCATACTGATCTTCTCAGGATGTCATGGAAATTAACAGCTTTCAAATTACAAGCAACTAGAAAATACGGATTTTTTAAAACAGTAAGAACTCTAACTAATGAACTTTAATTCTAAAAAAAAACTTTTCCAGTATTTAAATAGAAATTCCTTTCTCACCAAACCAAATCATTTATTAATAACTTTTATTGAATATATATTTTTTAAATCATTTCCATTAATTTATTTTTTCATTTTTTTTAAGTGTTTATTATGATTTTTTCTGTTATGCTAAACTTTTAATCGTGAATGGCTGTATAAATTCAGAAAGTTATGTTAGTTTAAGAGAGGGTAAATCTTAGGTTATTTGTTTCAAAGTTATATTGGGTAAATGGATTGGATGTATTGGTGTAATTAGTAAATGTAGCATGAAGATCCGCTAGGTGCAGGATCACATATACACTGCACTTGGGCAAAATAAGTCCCATTTCTTACTGACCATCGGAAGCAGACGTATTCGCTGCTCCTTGGATCACCCCTTTAGCCTATGGAATAGGATAGTAAGACAGCAAAAAGGACCACAATCCCTTCCTATGGAGTTTTCTTTTTTATTGTTCTTTTTGCCAGACAGATGTAACATTCCTGTACTGGATGAGAGACAATTTCTTCTCTATAACCATGCGGTTCAGATGTGCATTCCTGGAAGCATGGTATTGTGCTGTCATATTCATACTGCATTGAATACATCGATATATCAGATAGATTGATGTTAGTTTGACTGAAAACTTTTGGCCTAGGGTTAAATAAGGGATATAGAATATTTTCTGTTTTGGGTGCAATCTATGTAGTCTATCCATACTCGACACTTTAATAAAATATTAATAAATTCATTTGTGTGAACTTCTAAAATAAAAGTTAAAATGTAAATTAAATTCTAAATTAGTAATGACTTGAAAGGTTGCTATTCTTCCACATGCGCCTTACTATCACCTTCAGACAGCCAATAGCTGTTAAACAGCGGTCTGAGGAGCGATCAAGCCTAGACACATGACAGAGATTTTTTTGACAAGAAAAGAATGATACCACTCTTTTCTTTTACTTAACTTTTATATATATAAGCCAGTCTTAAGCATCTTGGCTTGAAAAGCATAAATATATAAACATATACATTTATTACTCACTGAGTTATTAATTTAGGATATTACAGCACGCAATCTTAGATTTACTACACCGCAATTTTCTAGATGTTAATATAAGTTATCAGCAATGTATGTAAATAATATTTTGTTTAAATCGCATGTTGTTACTAAATTCTAAAGTAAAAGTTATACTAAAATAATTCTAAATTTTATATATGTGCAAAATAAATGTTTCTGTGTATTGTTAATCTGGCAGTGGCTTATTCTTATTTTTTATTATCTTTCTTTATAATAAAGTATACATTATCTCTGCTGCTCCACAAGCTAGTGACTGGGGCTAATGGTCTATAATAAAAATAAAATTGGATCTTAACTTATGTATCTGCCTACTATATAAATTTTCCAGATTCAAATAGCCTGGTGGCACCCTTGTATGGCAGATACTGTAAGACTCAAAAACACCCCCTGGTCATTATAGTTGATTTACATATATGTTCCAATAGGTTTATATAAAATAACTATACACATCATTGCACAGTGATGCAGTATAATTTATTATTTAATATAAAATATTGTCATAACTTTATAAATGAAATTCAGATTTATACATATATAATAACATATTTAACGTATATGCGTGTGCATATTTAATTGCAGGCACACATTGATGTTTATATCATATATTTCACATTTAGCAAAAAAAATTAATAATTGTACAATATGTAATTAATTCTTGATTTAACATATATATTGTGTGCATAAGAATGTATATGTACATTGACGTTTATATTATATTTTAATTTGTCATAATAATAATATATTTTTCCTAATTAATTCTATTTGGAAAACATACTTTAATTTCACACATATACATGAGCAGAAACAAAATATAGTTATAATTTTAAATTAGTTTATATCAATATTATTTTCTTTCAACAAAAAAAAATATGAGCTTATAAGTTCCTTTTTTTTTCTTTAAAAACAAGGTATTATCAACCTTTTTTTTTCCTTTTAAAAATATAATAGTCAATCTTGACTGGATTATTGTTGATTGAATAATTACAAATGTCTTTAAATTTAAAAATATAGATTTTAAATATTTTCACTTATTCTCTTGAAAAAAAAACAAATATAACAGTGTCTATCAATTAAATCTTCATTTTTAGAAGTTTAACTTAAGCAAAATTATTTATTTGTTCTTTAAGATGTCATTTTTAATATATGTTACTCATCATCAGCTGTATACATGTTTATCTGTGCTTCTCTACCTTTAGATACATCAGCATATGATGGGGTTCTCTTGGCAAGCGTAGTTTTTGGTCCAGGTAAGAATTTTTCTTCAGTTGGTTCCACTTAGATTAGGGTTTGGTAAGCTTCAGGTCAGCAAGCTATTATTCAGAAGACATTTATAATTATGAATACCAACACAAATTGGGTCATTTTTCTTCCCTGTGAATTCAAAATTCACCATTGAACAGTGGAGAAGCTGCCTCCTTGCATTTTTACATCTTCATGGTAACTCTGTATAACTCTGGAAACTAGCTCTGCAGCTACCTACTGCAGCTACTAACTACTGCAGCTAACTACTTCACATAAATATTTTAGCCAACTTTGAAGCTAGCTATTAGCCAGCTGCTTCTCAAAAAATATAAACCAGACTGAACTTATATTTTTATCAGCTCTTTTATAGAATCATTTGAAGGTGATAAAAATAACTTAATTGAAAACAGATATTTTTTATCTCTCTATTCCCTTTTGAAAACATGTTTGAAATTTTTATTAAAGTGTGATATACATGTTTTTACTTAGATAGAGAAATTTTCCAATTAATTAAAAGATTTCAAAAATATCATACTTGTTTTTAAATTCAAAATCAGAATTACAAATAATGTTTATTAGACTTTTTTAACTGTTTAATTTATTATAAAATTCTGTTTTAAATTCAGAGTTATGGAATCCTTTATTATTATTTTTATCCCAGGAAATGTAGAAAAATATCTACAAAAATTTGTCTGTATTTATTTCTACTTTTCCTTTACTTTATATATATATATATATGTGTGTGTGTGTGTGTGTGTGTGTGTGTGTGAAGACACACAACTATGTTGCTATGTGTCATTTAACCCAACTTGTTACAATATATATATAATTGAAATAATATTTTAACGGTTTACAAATATTATTTCAATTATAATTACAATATTGTTTTTAATTAACAGATATTTTATTTATTTTACATATATATATATATGTTATTTTAATATCTATTTAAACTTGATGCCTTAAAGTAGTCACTTCACAGCATCCCCTATGGGGTTAGCTCTGTTTTCTGAGCATTTTATCATTTTCTGTCATTGAAGTTTCCTTGTAAATATGTATATTGCTTATGAAGTTTCTTATTTGATATATATTATTCTACTCCATAGAAAATAGCATGTGTTGACATCATAAAATATAAATATTATATTTATTGTCAAAAGCCAATCAAGATTTTTTTTATTAAACCAAATAAAATATTTACTTACCAGTAAGTAAGTTTCTTTTTTTTAATATGCTTTTATTTGACTTAATAATTCTGTTTTTTTGTTTGGGAAATATTTTGAAATTGAAGTTTAATAAATTTTCATTAAATATTAAATGTATTTGCTTCGCATTTTGTACATGTGCAATTTGACTGAGTTTCTTTTACTTTAGAATTGACAGACTGTAACTTACTTTAAAATTTTCCATTTTAAATTTTGAATTGGAATAAATACAAACAATATCCAAATTCTAAAAAACTAAAAATAGTACATATAAAAAATATTTTGTAATAAACACTTTTATTTATTGCATGAATGAAGTTGTAAAAATAATATATATTAGAAACTAAAAAGCCAACAAATAATTGGTTTCTTTAATCACAATTAGAGTTTTTATATTTAGCATGAAAGAAAAATATAGGGTGTTTAAAAATTAATTCAATTGCTCATTATTATAACAAGGGGTTAAATTAATTAAATTTTGGACATTGAATACTTATTTCAAGTTAAATATAAAACCCCAACTATGGTCCAAAAACAATTGTATTTTGGCTTTTTAATTATAAAAGCCTTCATTGTAAGATATTTATATATGTCTATTTAAATAAAATCCTTGTTTTACTTCACCTTTGAGTGGTAAGTTTTAAATTGTGCTTTTCACAAAAAATGAAGCTTAGTATTATCAGAGAACAATTATAAGGCTTAGCACTTTCAGAGAACTTATGTCTCCATATTCATAGCCTATCTTGGGAGTGTTGGCTTATATTGAAAGCTCTAAACAATACTGAAAACAAATCCATATTCTTTGAGCACCAAAAAACGACAGGCCACATGTTTGAACCCACTATGGAAAGAGCACTGTGCACTGAGAATAATGATATAAAATGAAAGATAAAGGATGCATGCTTTATTGCAAATGACAACTATGCAATAAATTGAAAAGAATCGTGATTTGCAATCTCCAGAAAATGGTCTATATGAAAAAAAACTTTGAATAAATTTTGCATAAATTACTGCTAAGCTTCGCTTAAAATCTCAATGTAAGCCAACACTCCCAAGATAGGCTATGAATATGGAAACCTAAGTTCTCCGAAAGTGCTAAGCCTTATAATTCTTTTCTAATATGTATATTTAATTTATGAATGTACTTATGTTTGTAATTGATATGTGTGCTTAAAATATCTAAAATAATATGTTTCATTGTAACAAAACACTTAAAATATGTACTTTGTCAAATAATATATTTAAAAACCTCAATAAAATACTTAATAATGTATTTACATAAATCATAATATATTAATAGTTTTTTTTTGTTTAAGTATGTGATAAAGATTTTTGACTCTGGAAATATTTTCACACTGATATATGCTTCAATAAAATACCCGAATAGTTTGTTATTGTTTTATTTTTATTTTTTGGATGAAATTATTTAAAAATTATATAGAAATTAAAGTACAAAAAAGTTACAAAATAGTTTATAATTATTAATTAATTATAAATTTTATTATAAATCAACATTACACTCATAAATTGTTCATTAAAAAAGTGTTTTCCAAACTCTGAAGGGAAATCATTCCCATGTAAATATCTTTTAATTTTCAGACAAATATTGAACTCTATACTAATTTAATACAAATTTATTTAAATATTTTATATTAAAGAATTAATATAGAAAACTTTTTAAATTGAATATGTTGTTTTACCTCGTAAGAACATTCATGGGATAACTTCTAGCATAATAAGCTTATTTGTATATTATTACATAATTAAACTTAATATGAATAGATTATTTGTCATATACTTAAAAAACAACTCAGTGATGTTAAAGTTAAATCAAAATTTTTAAATAACATTTATAAAAATGAAAATTTTCTCGGACAACTAGGAAAAATAAAATAAATAAATATATATATAAATCTGTTGAATATGAACATCTGACCAACTGCAACTCAGACAATGTTAAGATCTTGAAAAAATGTCCAACTGTAAATCAAACAAAATGTGACTTACTTTCTCTGAAATCATCAAAAACTTATATAGGAAACAAATAAATAAATGCAGATATATATCACCCCATTTTACAGTCATTTTCCAGTAACCTATATATATATATATATATATATATATATATATATATATATATATATATATATATATATATAAATTGTAACCAAAATAAATTGCCCTATCACAACTTACATAATTTGTTGCCCTCAGCTACATAATACCCAATTGTATACTACGCTACCTATCGTGCTGAACACATTGCGGCACCAGAAATTTGTAACCATTTGATTGTGTGTCCCAACTACGTAACGTAAGTGCACTAAGAATTGTAACCTTGATCAATGATCAACTCCCACTGCACATTGTCAGCTATTAAGAGCTGTAACCAAAAGCATATCATGCTATCTATTTTATGCACCAAAGACCACAATCAACATCTGGAGCAACTTATCACAGACCAAACTAATGATCTAACATAAACTTTTATGACTTAATTTAATCGCAGCCAGGGTATACCGCGAAGAACTATCATAGTAGTATTATAAAACACATTAAACAAATTATAAGTGCAATGTTATTACTTTTAAACCTTAATTTGCGATTTTTATTGTATGAGACCCGATGGCCGACCATGTACAAAATGGCGTAATTTGTGGAACTACATAAGATTATGAAATTTTAAACCGTCTATATGATTTTTAATACGAATGCTAGTCCAGGTAAAGCTTTGCAATAAATAAACATAAATACTTGGGTTCTGATTTTATAGTTTATTATATCATTGAGACTCTTATTACTGACAAATGATAATTTAAAAAAAAACGTTAAGTAAATACATTCAATCATGTTATTATTTGGGAAATCTGTTTACAAGTTTAATAATTAATTTGTATTGTATACTGAAATTAAATACGCAAAGCCAAAATGATGGAAAAGGTAAATGGGATTTTATTGTACCTTACTCATCATAAACTACCAAAGACGAAAAGCATTCAAATGTTTTCTCAAAAAATATTTATAAACTCTTATATCATGTTGACGATAATATGTAATTCAAGGTATGCTCTTCAATGTATGCTCTTTAATGTATGCTCTATCCAAGGCTTATGATTTCTGATTTATGAATGACACATAGCAACGGCACAGTAAGTTTAATTATAAATCAACTTTTATTTACAAATTTATGAAAATTAATAATTAATTCCAATATTATAATAAAAATAATAAATAAACAAATAAAATAAATAAATTATAAGTCCATTGACTTTCTTCAATAACTTCTCACAGGTACAGTTTTAAAATCTAGTCCTACCTTATATCAATCTAATATAATGAATATTGATGAGATTATACGATATTCAGCATCAACCTTATGAAATATTTAACATCATTTCCAGATCCATTAAATCACTACCGTAAACTCATAATAATATAATAAATAATATTATGTCTGTAGGATTTAGCTATAATGTAATCATTAAATAAAATGAAAATGTAAACTTACATTCCGGTAAATAATAATCAACCAACAGTTAACTATTATTTAGTAACTTGAATAGAACGTCCTGCTACCATTTGATGATCTAACTTATAAATTATGCGTACAAATGAAGAAGATGATTTAGCAGATTAACTAAAATACTTTGCCCAACTTATATCTGTGAAGTAAAACATATTCCCGTGGATGTATTCATCTACACGTGGGAATTAAATAACACTAAACACTTTGGTGGATTTATACACCATCATAAAGTAATACGTATAATCACACAATTCCGCAGATTAACCACCAGCGCAGGAATGTGTAAAATACAAAAATAGCAATTAAAATAATCTGCGGATTAACCACCAGCACAGATTAAAGCCCTTTAACATTCTTAAACAACATTACTATTTACTTCACATTAAAGTGCAAAATCATCCTCCTCAGTTCTTCTGACTATTCAGAATACACTAACACTTTAGCAAATGTGGGTTCTTGCATAATAAAATGCTAAGCTAATCAGGACGACTAATGTACTAACTTCTTTTGCTTAAACTAAAATGTGTAATATAATACAAGTAATATTAGTATAAGACTATAAATCTGGAAAGACCAACAAAATACCTCACAAAGATTGATACATTTCACGAATTCATTTAATACTTTTCAAGCTGTTTCGCAAGCGCTATTCTCTTAAATAAATATTGTATTCAACCCCTATTGATTTAAACTTAATAAAATATACTTAGGAACTTCATATGCAAGTTCCGATAACGATAAACGATCGGAAGAGCATCGTGCATCTAACATAAAATTTAACAAGTGTGTGTGTGATATAAATTAAATGTAAAGCATTTTACAGTTCAATACATGAATTTAACAGGTGTGTGTCACAACTCGGATTGTATAACATTTTATAACTCCAAATGTGCTCCGTGGGATCCATGTACAATGTGTCGAACAATAAATCTATGAAACAATAATTATAACTATAATTCAATTCCATACATGCAATTTTATCCGTTGTATTGGTTATTATAATCACTATCAGATTAACAATTTTACGTGGCTCCTAAGACATGGAACAACTTCACAATATGAAACGCAGAATTTAAATGAAAATGTTTTTCATTAAGTTATTAATCTCTACATTTCTCTATTAAAATGTTCCAATTTTATTACATCCATGCGAATTATTTATCCATCCACGTTTAAATATAGGAATATTAATTATAGCACTTAATTCAATCGTTCTAATATGACGATAAAATTAGAAATAGCTTTGATTAATTATTTGAAGAGTATTTATTATCCAAATGTTAAACAAATTAATTAGCAAATATATTACTGGCTTTGTAGAATTAAATATCAATCAATACTATATTTTTATTAGAATTAGAAACGGAAATATTTAAAATATGTTGATAACTTTAACATTTACTTTAATTTAAATTTCTTTTTTCTTTAAAAAGCAAATTTTCATATTCATAACTTCTGTAATTAAAATACTTTTTAATGTTTCCAAATTGTAAAATAATAAACATTTTAAAACATACCAATTCTTGCAATTTTCTTTTAAACTGGAAAGCTCCGACATTTCAAAAATGTAATATTGGGAATTATTACTGGTGATCTGATTCACTTGGTCAACCCGACTTGAACAGACTTTTATTTTAGCAAGGCATCTTCTAATTAAATACCACCCATGTTATTTACGTTTATAGCAAACTTTGTGGTAGTCTGATTACTTTTTTTTTTTTTACTTTAAAATAAGCTTGGCAAATTTACACTACTTGCCTTTACCATTTTTTCTTTCATTCTCCCCTCCAAAAGCAAACTATCAGACAATCGTCTCTTAAATTCGCGCTCTTTTTCTTTTATTACATTGAGACGCCTACGCAATTACTGTATTTATTTTTAATATTTAATTTTAATTGAATAAATGGTTTTTTGTTAAATTGAATAAAATAATAATTTTAAGATCATTTTTAGACAAATAAAACAAAATATTGTTTTTAATAATATTTTACCAAATTTTAATGTGTTGTTAAATTTTTAAAAGTTAAGCATTTTGATATCAGTTAGCATATGGAAAGAAGCAAATTTAAATTTATCAAAATAATATAAGAGAGTAGTCTGTTCAAAGTGCAAATCAAGCCAACCAAATCACCAAAAAGAAGAAAAGAGAAATTTTTTATACTAGTTACATCAATAATAATTATATTTTATACCAAAATATATGGTTACAATATATATATAT
>JAQFVV010014760.1:0-24040 GCA_028023455.1 Epiperipatus broadwayi | reverse complement strand
TGAATTGGACAGTCTGAATGTGAAAATTAAAAACTTTGGTGGTACAAATCACAACACTGACAACTTACTTGAACTGAAAGCTTTATACAGATCGAAACAGTCAGCAGTAGCAGAGATTATAGTGAAGTAGTAAATCTGTATTTCATATTTAACTTCACTGCCTGATGACATTACAGACCATTAAAATAGGGTTTGAACCAGTTTATATGTTTATTTGGTCATCCAGGATTGTTAAGCACACACATAAATACATATAACTTCCACCTTGTTTATTCCAAATGGTTATGTTTAACCAGTTGTGTTATTATTTTAACTTAATTATATTTTAATTCCAAGCTTGCAAATTCCCTTCACTTAGATAACTGTGTATATGCGTATATATATTACATATACGAAAATAAATACGATTAATGTAAAGCTAAATCAACACCAGAAAGTTCTAGAAGATATTATTACAATTTTAAAATGTCGGTCTCATTTAACTATTTCAAGTCAAACTAACAAAAATCATATTCTTAAAGCTATTTCCAATTTTAAGAAATAAGTTTAAATAAGGCGTATTTGTTTACATTTTCCAATACTGCCAAATTTCAAGTATAGGAGGAGAAAAAGTTCTAGGAAAGAGCAAAATGAGTTCAGATCACTCATCGTCTTGTGTTCGATTAGGGAGTGAAAACAAAATGAGTTTTGAGTAGAAGGAATTTGCCTCCCTGATCTTAGATTGCCTTTGTCCTGCCTTTCCGCCATGCCATCGCTACTTGAGAAATGTTCTGTTTTAAAGAACTATTGGAAGATGTCTATCATTATATTGTTAATATTGTGCCTTGTTGACTGTACTTTCGTGTCTAAACTTCGTATACATTATTCTAAATGGCCACCATAACTTCTAAAGGTAATCCGTTTTGTCAAAGAATGAACTCTTAATATTCCTCACTTCTTTCCTAAATTCTAATTATATCCATAATGTAATCTTTTATTTATCTGGTAACTTACTATAAGCTCAGTTATCATTATTGTTAAATTTATGATTTTCTCTCTAGAGCTTTTAAAAATCTCGTTCTATAAAATGCTAGCACAGAATTATGTATTTTAAATCTATCATTAACTTTTAAAGTTTCACGCTTTGGTTATCTTATTTTATGCAGCAAAACTTATTTTAAACATGTATTTTATTGAATTAATTTTAGTATGCTAATGTTTCAATCTAGCAAACTTATATTATTTAGCCATCATTCCGATGTTTGGAATATTTAAATAGTTAAATGTAAAATTTCCTTATTGATTGCAGTTTGCTCGATTGAATATTTTGAAAATATATGCTTAATGGCAGATTGTTTAAAATGTCATATTATGGGATAAGATAAACTTTTGTTGTTGATGCTATAGATTTAAATGCATTTTATGTTCTCTAAATAAATCTGATTATTAATCTATTTTAATAATTATTTATTGCTTTCACACCGTTGAGCGTTAACTTGCTTATAGTATATTATCATTTGAGAATACTTGGGGCTTGTTAAATATGAAAAATTAATATTTTCCCTCTTTTATATTTGACGTCCTAATTTTCTAAGATTATACGTACATTGCTGAATGGGTTAATATTTTGTCATGGTATTACGCATGATATTGTTACTTTATTTAAGCTTAAATTAATGTAGTCATTTAAGACTTAAGCCATATTCACATTGCTTACTTACGATAGCATTTTCAAGAATTCGTATTTTGTCATACTTATTCCTCTGGAAGTTCCGAATCTTCTTCATGTAATTTGTCTAAGAATGAGATTTAGTGGCACCGATCTCAGGACAAATGTTAGATTGTTAAGGCTCTGCACTGGTAACATTGGCAAACGTATCATGGAAACCTTACCACTCATCTTTTTGAATATCACTTTGTTATAAATACAAGCGGATTCTTATATATGATTAAGCCTTCTAGTCCAAAGACAGACATGCATTTCATTTCTAACGCTATCATTTTAGTCAGCACTGTGAGCTCTCTTCCTTATGTGTAATTCCATATTATCTATAAGACGTGACACAGTGATGTTTATAAACCATTCATTTAATAATTAATAGAATATTTTTAGGATTGTCACAGTAAGGCTTATTTAAGCTAATCCTTTCCCCATTTGTACAGGCCCGGATGTGCTCATGAACGATAAGTTGTTTAACTGTCATATCAAGAATAAACCTCTCTTTGGAGGTAAATTTGTAAATATCTTTTTATCATTACTTTAAGGTAATGATCATAGCATTAATAACATTAATATATTGTTATTTACAGCTCATTAGCATACTAAGCCATTTGCCTATGTGTAAATTATTGACCACATTAAATCTGTGCTATGTTTCTGATGTAAATTAAAATTGTTTATGTTCATAAAATTGTTATATGTTAATAATTACTCATGCATTGTGTCTTACTGAATCTCACTGTTCCTTATAATAATATTAAAATTAGAAGTTATAACTGATTACTTTATCTCTGGGTTCTGTTCTTGCTCATTCTGGATGGATACTATATTATAATTCATATTTCTTTCATAAGGCTAGCTGTTTGCAATTCATTTAAGTATGTAGATATTTCCTACATTTAAGATATCTGACTGAGCCAAGATTTAACATTCTTTATATTAATTATCCTGTAGATCTCAAGTTTCTCCGCTGTCTCTGGGACCGGAATGAATAAAATTTCATCTGTTATCATCAGAGGTGTTGTTCATAAGGTTATAGTTTTAGAGAAGAGCAAATAGAGAAAAATCCATGATTGCTCCTGACCTGTGTATCTCAGCCATGAGTGGATTTAAGGTACTTTTGCTTAGATTCTAAACCTTGTTAAATGAACATACAATTGTGACCAGTACAATATCTACAAAAATGCAAAGAATTTCCTGCTGGTTCAACACTGCTGGATCTGGAGCTACCTCAGGTGGGCACTGGGGGCCAGGAAGAAACAGAAGCTTCCTACTTCATTGCTCATCAGTGGTGACCACATTACAGGTGCGAATATGATTTTGCACTAGTCACTATCAAAACCTACTCTTAGTTCACCAGACAAACCCTGGCATGGAATGGATGAGCACACCTGGAGAAACAGATCATGGAATTACACTCCAGATCATCAAGAGTATGTTGCAGGATCTCCCTGATAGTGTTCATCCTGGGATTCATGCTATCCCAAAGTTTGTGTTCACTCACAAATTTTTTTACTACAAGAATTATATTAAATGTGAAAAACTACCTCACCACTGAAAGGAGAGTAATCCCTAACATATATCCAATTGCCATGATCCCGTTTATTAAAAAACTGAAACCCTACCTCTCTGAGCAGTATCAGGCTGATATCTATGACACCAATTCTGTTCAAAGGTTATGGAGGGTATAGTAAAAGAAAAAATTCAGGATGCCATACTACAGGATATATCAGCCTCTCAATATGCAAGGAAGGGATCATCTACACTGACTGCAATCGGTGAAATGAAAATTCTGCTTGATCACATTCGATCTAACAGAAAAGCCAGCCCTATAACGGTTCAGCTGGATGTGTCCAATGCCTTTGATACTGTATATGTCAACTTTCTTCTTGATTTTCTGTCTCAGTTGGACATATCACAGCAGATAATTCAGATATTAGACAATCTCCTGAATAATAGGCACATCCATATTTCAATAAATAGACATTACTCAGACGGATTTGCTCCTTCAAGATCAATTCCACAAGGATCACCATTGAGTGGTCTATTATTCATAAAGTACATTGACCCTCTGATTAAAGAGCTAGATGGTCTTCCAGGGATATATGTGCCCCGGATAAAAAAAACATCAAGGTTTTGCATACATGGATAACATACTTGTGATCCTCCTGTAAACATCTGAAGACACTTCACTCCATCATTATCAATTATCCTAAACATTACAAGCAATCCATCAATCATCACAAGTCATCATCCTGGTGCATCAACACTGGTAGGAAAATACTATCCAATTTTTTAGCAGAACCTCAGTTTTCTGGGGTTCCTTATCTTCAAGTCACAGACTGCTATGTCTGTCTGCCTACAAAAATCCATCATAAAAATGCTACCAAGATGGGTTCAATTGCTGTCAAGGACATACCTGTCTCTACAAGAGAAGATTGCTCTGATTAATATAAAGATCATGGCGAGCGTAAATTACTACTTGCCATTAATGACAGTTACCAAATCATTCAGCTTACAAATTCAGAGGCTCTGCTGTCAGCTCTTACGGAGAGGATGGACCATTGCAATTAGCATCCGCAGATTTCAGTGTCACAGGAGACAAAATGATATGGGCCTCCATTCAATACAGGCAATTAATTTCCAAAAAGGTCATTCACTTCTAGTAAACTTTGGTAAAAAATTATCTCTATCAGCTATCATAGAGACTGTAATACCTACTAACAGACCCCCCAGTAAAGACACACATGGCTTAACACCATTATTAAGCAACAATTTATATACATCGGGCACTCAACGGCAGGGTTTAATAATAAAATTAACATCTGGCAGGCACCTCGCCTGCTGAATCCTGTAAATATAGCTATGTGTACTCACCTAGGGTGCAGCAATCATAGAATCACCACAATATTCAAATCTCTGCTACTGGAGCCCAAACTTTTGGATTATCTGATCAAAGTAAATATATGGGCTCCATGTCAACTAATACATTCTTACACTTCTAGCGGTTTCTAAATAAAATAGACCCAATCTGTCATGCCTGCTCTAGAGGAGAGATCTTTAATCATCTGATAAATATATGTCCAGACTATAACAGTATTAGACATGTCATCTCTCAACACTGTGTTATAGCAGTGGACACAATCCTGGACATCAAGAGCTGTCTCTTTTCTGGAAACTTTACGGATATCAGGTTATCTATCTTCCTGACATATGCTCTTTGGTACACAAGATGCAGGACAAAGTTTACACAACCAGCACTAGACCCCAATGCTATATTTTTCAATAAGCTCAAAGTTCTTCGAAACAAGGACAAGATATTATCCTGCTAGTATGGCCCATGGACTCTAGATGAATATTGGACCTGATATATCGACATTATAATGTATTGTAACTGAAGTAGTCTATGATGCAACATGCCAGATCCTGCTAGAGAGGCACATGGATACCAGTTCTGATACATCGGCATTATAGGGCCAACTTCAAAATGGATGGACAATACCAACAAAATGGAATGTTACTTATTCATACATCAACCTGTTAGTGCAGTTAATGGCTCTGCCATACATCTACCAGACCTAGGACACCACATGTACCAAGCCAGCCTTGATAGAAGAATCCAATACCAGCAATGGATTTGAGCCAACATTAGCAAAGTGTATTTAGTATTCATCTGTACAAATTTTGTTATGTCAATAAATATATTTTTAAAATAAAATTTACTATCAATTGTAATCATGAGATTCTTATTTTGTAATAACTAAACATTTTAAATATTTGATAGTTGTTTGCTTATGCAAATATATAAATTATAATTTTGTTTTAATACTTTTGGTTTCTATTAAACAGATACTACTGAAAATGCTTTTACATTTAAAAAAAATAAAAAATAAAAACAAAACGTATCTTCAAATAATAATAATAATAAAGCATTTATTTTTATAAATTATAGTTTAAATAAAATTTGTATACTTCAATTTAATAAATTATATTATGCTATCTCTTCCTCTCTTTAAAAGTCATAACCGAAAAATATAAACAATTACATTAATGCCAAGTATAAGATAGTAATTCTCTAATTAGTTTTAATGCATATTGGATAGTAAATAAATAATTTATAATCTATAACTAAAGTATAGAAACAGTTAATATACGACTAAATATTAAAATTCAGAATTAAGTAAATCTTAAAAACTGCTATAGTACTGATTAATGGGTATTTATTTAGCTTTAAAAAAAAAAAGCTCCTATGAAGAGCTAAAAACTTCTTATTCTTTTTTTTTTTTAACATTACATTTTAATTACAATTCATTTATTTATTAAATTATATTACAAAGAATAATAAAGAAATTCAAATGATATTTTAAAATAAACTTAAAAGACAAAAAACAAAATAATCATTTGTTAAAAATTTGCTTATGCTCAATTCCTTAATATTTACAAAACAACATTAAAATAGACAATTAAATGAAAAATAAGTAAACATAAAACTTATAAAACTACAATCACTCTTTAATGCAGAAACTCAAGAGATTTGCATACATTTTGCAAGGAATATTCGCTCATTAAGTAAGCTAAATGTATTAAACACTAGAACTACAATATTAGGACAATTATGTCTTATAATTTAAGATCCAATTTTCATCATTGTATAAAATTATGTGCTTACAAAGAAGCTCAATCTTTTTCTTAACACATATGAATCAGTGAGGATCAATAAAATCATCTAATTCAGGGGTAGTCAACCTTTTTATACACATGCCCACTTTTGTCTCTCTTTTAGTAGTAAAATTTTCTAACTACCCACTGGTTCCACAATAATGGTGATTTATAAAGTAGGGAAGTAATTTTACTCTATAAAGTTTATAAAACAGAGTTACAGCAAGCTAAAGCATATAATAATAATAATTACTTGTCAAATACTTTATAACGGATTTTCGTGTTTGGCAGAATAAATCTTTATAAAACAATTACTGTAGTTAAATCTATCTTTTTATTTGTACTTTGTATACATAGAAGCATGAAGTCTAATGAAATTACATTTAATTAATTAAATTATTAATGAGATCAAACACTAGATATCTGGCTCAATTTTTGTAAGGAACAAAAGAAGGTCTCCTCTTTTAGAAATATTGTAGCAGTTTCTTTTTTGGGTCATAATATGATGATTACAGCACTAAAGCCTGATTCCACAAGATATGAGGTAGGGAAAAATATCAATAAACTGAATATCACTTTCCACATATTTGGATACAAGACAGGCATTTTTTTATTTTGCCATAGGTTTTGATATCCATCACTATCGAATTTATGTTTACTTTCTTCATCCTATCTAATTTCTAACAGTTCTTCTTGGCATGTTGTAACAGCCTCTTCAATATTTGCCATAAAAGGATTTTTCCTCCGGTTATACACCTTCAAATCATTTTTCCATGTCCAATTTTTTGTTGAGGTGGCTACTGAATCTGTCAATATCCTCAGGAGTTAAATCAACTTTTGTAGATGATAATTCAGGAAACAGATGAAATTCTCTCTTCAATAAATTATAATGAAGTAGTTCAAGTTGGTCAATAAATAATGACACAATACTTTGGCAACCTATAAAAGTTTTATTAGCTCCTTGAAGCTGCAAATTGACATCATTAAATCTTTTGAAAATATCTGCCAAATAAAAGCATCATTCTTCACTATTTTTAATTGTTGATACAGATTGGTCTCATAATTACTTTCAAAAAATTGTATGAGACTATCATATAATGCTAAAAATCAAGCCAATGATGTGCCCTTTGACAGCCACTAAACTTCTGTGAGCAAAAGTAATGTATTAAAATCTTCATTATTGTCCTGGAAAAGCTGTTGAAACATTCTATCATTTTTTTGCATTGGATTTGATTGTGTTTACGGCTCAAATTATTATAGTTAATGATGAATGAAGACTTGTACTTAGATGTGTTCATACAAGATGTTATCTGTGCACCACACAATGAATAAATAAAACATTTGACACTTCTTCCTTCAAATAAGCAAAAAATTCATGACAGCCGCTACCATTGATAGTGCTCCATCAGTAGCACATGCAATAATATTATTTTTCTAAAGTATGATTTCACAGTATTAAATATAGATAAATCTTTTGTATCTGTATTGAGATTTATTGCAAATTGCATTTCTTCTTGTAATGTATTGTTTTCATCAAAATAATGTACATATGCCATCAATAAAGCATTATTATCTTCAATGGTAAACTTGTCCAATTGCATGGAAAATGAAGAGTTTTCAAGAATACTTAATAAGTTTTTTTCAACATTAACTGCCATTTCTTCAATTAGTCACTTTACTGTGTTATCACTTAGGTGTAACATTTTTAAAATTTCAGGTATATCGTGATGCATTACTGTTGAGATAAATTCTTTTATAGAGAGCATCATTACAGTTTCTCCAATATTATAGCTTTTACCACTTTTTGCAATTAATTGTGAAATACAATAAGAGGCAATTAATCCATCTTTGTTCATTGCATGTTGTTTCTTAAATGATGCAATGATGTGGAACGATTTTGAAATTTTTATATATTTCCCAAACATATTCAATGGGCTTGTCCTTATCATTTGGATTTTTGTAGCAAGATGTTCTCATAATTGACTTGGCTTCATTACCTCAGTGAATTATGTTTTTATGACACAAAAAATACTTTGGTAAATAGTCACGAGTGTATTTGTCTTTTTGAGACATGGGCTCATAATATTTCATAATATTTTGTTTGAAGCATAGGCATATAGAGTAAATAATGATTTGTTTGGTACATTTAATCCTGCCAGTTTTAAGTACCATGAGAACCATGCCCAGTATATGTATGCTCTGTCCATTATATTGTTGGATTAGGCAGATTCTTCATTTTTTGATGGCAAGTTTGTTCTTCAACTGGTTACAAAAATGATGATAAATGCAAGTGATCCAGTGTAACAGTTGGCAAATTTAGTAAGTTTGGTAGTGACAATTCTTTTGTGTAAATAATCAATCAATAGTTGAAGCCAAGAAGATGGAGGGGAGTAGCATGTCAAGTGTTGTATATTAAATGATAGTGTGTGGATAAAAGAAAGGTACCTTTGAAGCGAGTCTATGGGTATTTGTTGTAAAGTGTTTAACATGATGTATGTTTCAAAAAACATGAACTCAGCAGTGACTGAAAAAAGAATTACATTGATTGTTTTATAAAATTGTATAGATGTTGCATGGAGTTCATTGAGATTAAGTATGACCATTAAGGCTGAATGATTGAAGAATAGTGCAGAGTTAAAATTTCTATTAAACAAAACTACATAGGCACTAGAAGAATAGGTCAATGTGGGTGGCAGATCAACCATTATGAAAAGTCATGGAATTGAGTGGTAGCCCTGGCTACTCATGAGTGGGAAGTTTGGATATAACCAATTATTAATAGATATTGGGTATTCTAAGATGAAATCACCCATTAATACAGTTTGGTGGGAATTGCATATAAGTAATGAGATGCTGTATGTGATGATTATAGGATTGGGTATAAGTAATGAGTTGATAGCTTGGATGATGTATATCATGATTATAGGACATGGGGAAGTATAGATGAAAACTATATTTAATGTTGCTCTGTGGTGGTGAAAGGTGGTAATTAGGCGATGAGCATTGGTGCATAATGTTTTGAATGATGTGAATGCGCATTCAGAGGTGATGAAATGCTAGTACCTGCTAATTGTGATGAGCTATCCTTGGATCAAGCACAGAAAATATGTCTGTAAAGATGGACACTAAGATCATTTGTAAGTTTTTGTTTTCAGCAATCCAAGGATATGTTGTTGAATGATGGCAATACACTTTTGCAGTAAGTATACTATTGTTGGAGAATTGAGTCTGTAAACATTAAGAGATATTATTTTCAACTTCATGTAAGTGAATAGAAGGTTAGGGGAAAGGTTTGGTTAAGGGGTAGTGCAGAGTGATGTTAGAAATTTCTAATATGGGCTATCTTTGAGAACAGTTGTTTTACAGACAGGTATTACTGGAAGTGGTTAGTTGAATCAGAGGCAGGTTGTGATATGGAGGTGGTGTTTTGGGTATGGTGGGCAAAAGTGTTGAGATAGGTTGATATACTAAATGGTTATTTTTTCCATAGGCATGTGGAGGTTATCTTCTATCAGTGATAATTGATTTTGTCAGCTGGTAATTTTTCAAATGGTTATTTTTTCCATAGGCAGGTGGAGGTTATCTTCTATCAGTGATAATTGATTTTGTCAGCTGGTAATTTTTCTTAGGTTGTCTGGGTTTTCTTTTGATTTTATTGGGGAGTGGGGAGTGGAGAGAGTGATATAGATGGCAAGCATAAAACAATTATTGCCATGATTTGCATTGAGGTTTTTTTTTGTGATATGTTGGTCTTGTGCCATGTTTATTTGCAGAAATGTTTCTGGGAAAGGTTGGCTGATAGTATCAGAGCTTGGTATTATTGATGAATTTGGAGATGTGTCAGTTAGGTTAGAATCTGAGTGTGAGGCTGACTGACTGTGTGTATAAAAAGAAAGGGTGGTCAGGCTTTTGGTAGGATTTAAGATCGAATGACATGTATTCTGGATTTGGGGGGGGGGGCAGCTCAGATGGACCATTGCTATTAGAATTGATCAATGAGTGATGTTTCTTGAAAGCTGGTTGCTTGAGATCTGCCCAAGAGGTGGCTGATGATGGTGGGGCCAGTGTGTAGGAACACTGGGAGGTAAGATAATCTGCTGGCCACAAGAATAGCACTATAGTTTTCCACATATATAAAAGCAGCATTATTATTATTAGCTTACAAAAAAAGAATAGCATGACCCAATTTATATATTACATTCTTTTTTAAACAATCATACCTTGAGAAAAAAATCTTTTTAAGTCTGTAGAATTTGGTTATGATTAATATTTTCAAAACAATTTATGAACTTTTTAAATTAGCAACTCCTCAAAGCAATTTTAAAAATCAGTGTTTAAATCAAGTAAGTTCCACAACTTTTTTAGATCATGAGTACTAGAACTAGAAATTAATTTTGACTTCTAATTGAAAAGCTGTCACATGCTTCTGGTATTATGAAAACTAAAGAATGTTAAAAAGTATTAAAATGTATTAATTATTTACCCTGGAAATAGCATTACTAAGAAAATAAATTCTAGTTTCATTAAAATTAAAGATAATAAATGATAAATCATGTGCACAGTGTCCATGCAACACTTCTCTCCCATCAGAAGTGAAAAATACATCATATTACAATCATATTTTTTATTTTTGCAATCAGCACATATTAATCTGAGCTAACACAAATTAACCTGGGATCTTGACTTAGTAGCTACTAAATAGCAAGATGTTAGTTTATCAAGAAAAATATGATGTCTAATATCAATTTTTAAAAAAATACATCATGTCTAGATTGATAATAGACTAACAAGTTAGCAAAAAAAAAAAAGATCCTTAGCATATGGATCAACTTTCTGAATAAGATATTTTAAGTTTGGTTATAATGTGAAAAACTTTCAGTTTATAAATATGATAGACAAAAACCTTAATTATTATGCTATAACATATTTCACTACTATTATACTTTTTTAAATGTTTTTAAATAGAATTTTTACTAAAAAAATAAAATTCATAAAAAAATATTGTTACTTTCTGTAAATCAATCTGCCTTGTGCGTTTTTTTTTTTACATATCCAAAGTAATATTTATTAATACACCAACATTTCTTAAACCTATTTAATTAAAATAATCAAAATTTTTAATTGAAGATTATTACATAATTTGATCAATTTCAAAATTATAATTATCTGAAAATTTAGTTACAATTTATATATATATTTCAAATGCAAACTTTTTAACTTACAAGTTTTCATTTTGCAATATCTATTGATAATACATATTATGCACAATTTTTAGTATTAACTGCACCATTATAGTATAAAGAGTTCTCATTTGTTAACTCTATTTCTCCATCCAATTTATTTAATGTTTTCACACATGTTTAAACAGTTTTAAGTTTACTGCCTTGTGCGTTTTTTTTTTACATATCCAAAGTAATATTTATTAATACACCAAGATTTCTTAAACCTATTTTAATTAAAATAAATCAAAATTTTCAATTGAAGAACAAAAACTTATTACATAATTTGACCAATTTCAAAATTATAATTATCTGAAAATTTAGTTACAATTTATATATATATTTCAAATGCAAACTTTTTATCTTACAAGTTTTCATTTTGCAATATCTATTGATACTACATATTATGCACAATTTTTACTATTAACTGCACCATTATAGTATAAAGAGTTCTCATTTGTTAACTCTATTTCTCCATCCAATTTATTTAATGTTTTCACACTTGTTTAAACAGTTTTAAGTTTACAATATGAACTAAAAAATGAATATCAGTTCTATGCAATTGTGGTATGGGTGGTAGAGTAATAGACTCATTAACTTAGATTCTTGAGTTGCAAGATCTCATACTTGATGACTGCATGCCATCCGATCTTCAAGAAAATCATTCATATATATTTATTTAGTATTGCATAATGAAGCACAAAAGTTAATTTTGTCTTAATCCACAAATTAATTTAATAAACAATTGATGGATATAAATAAACATTTTATTGCATTTGATACAACAATAAATTGAGACTCTTATAGTTTAAATTTTAAAGTTTAAATATTTCAAGTGTGACGGACGATTTTAGTAATTTCATTAGATCAAAAATATTAAAAATATTCAATTGTATGTCATATAAAATGATTTTTCATTATTTTAAAAATGTATATAGCATCATCCTATCACACCTACTCCCATATGTGGTTTTGTGTATTGGTAGGGTGGCAAACTTTGGAATTCAAACTTCATGCATCACAACCCAACTTTATCACTTCAAGTGCTTGAATTTTCTATAAACTTCTAACTGATACAATTATTCAATTATTTTTACCACATTAACTAAATATTATTTATGGAAAAATATTAACACAATAAATATATATTGTTACAATAATGCAAAAATATAAAACAATTTTCAGATTAAATAATTCACTGCCAAACTAAAATGTTGTTATTAATTTCTGGAAAAATGTGATAATTAAGATTAATATGATTGAGATTTTTTTGGGGGGGTTTTCTTTCCTCAAATTGGAATCAAACCAGAGATTACTACTTTAATTGTTATATAAAAAAATTGTATGCATTTTCACAAAATATTTGTATGTATGCATTTCAATAACATAAAAACATGCATCTAATGTATATATGTATAAATATAACACATATTTTTGATGTTATAAAATTTTACTTAAAATTAAATAAATGTAAAGTAATGATGATAATGTATTGTATTTCTTTGTCACAAAAAATGCTCAATAAAAGTCTTTTAAAAAATACTCTTCTAAAAATCATATCCTAATGTAACATTTAAATAGCCTACTGTAAATCAAAGTCTTCTCAGTAATTCGTTTACAGGGAAGCAGTGATAAAGACAATAATTATCAAGTTAGTAAAATGTTAGAATTTATGACTAGAATTTATGACTTTTAATTTCTTGTTTTAACTTTTAGCTGTGAATAATTGGATATAAATTTAATGATCAATAATTTGATAATTTTATTGGGTGATTAAGAACAGATGATCTCAAACAAAATTTTAAGTTATCTTGGAACCAAAATGTTTTTAAAGCTCCACATCTTGATTCAAACCTCAAGTCAAAGATTTGATTAGCAATATGTGTTTATATATATATTAAAACAAAAAATAAAAACTTGAAAATATGCATATACTCAAGCAAAATGCTATTGGATGTCCATGAAATAAATTAAAACTAATCACTTATAAAAGCATGTAAAAATCTTGTCAAAAAATCCCAGGGTCATATTAAAAGTAAAAGGATGTTTACTAGGCACTTTTAAAATAATAAACATCACACGATCACTATTTCTTATGCTTGCTCTTAACTGTTATTAAAACAGGAAAAAACTCACTATACATATTTTTTGGATTGAAAATATTATGGTATTTTCAATTTAAGTCTCATAGTTTTGTAGTTACGTAGAGATAAAAGGTGGCTACTGGAGGGTTGCATTAGATCCTAAGATTTAGCTGCAGTGCTCTCAGATCCAAGGCTCCTCACTGACGAAGGCCACAAGCCAGAAACTAATCTGGGGATATTGGATGAGTAGGCACTAGAAGAGATTTTTATGCACAAGACTTCAGCATCAGGGTTGCATTAGATCCTAAGATCTAGCTGCAGCGCTCTCAGATCCATGACTCCTCACTGATGAAGGCCACAAGCCAGAAACTAATCTGAGGATATTGGATGAGTAGGCACTAGATGAGGATTTTATGCACAAGACTTATGGCATCCATTGATTACTTTGGCTTGCAGTGAGTGACAATACATATAGAGAGTTTTTGCACTTTTAAAATACTTAAGCTTGTGATATAAAATGGTTTACATAAAACCATTTTAAGAATGTAGAGAAGAATCTCAAATATTTATTTTTAAATAAAATCCTCAAAAAAAAAAAAAAAAAAAAGAAGACTAAAATAAACAGATCTGAGTGACTTATATATATATATCAAATATTGTCACATTATTCATCTGAAAGCTTAAAATGATTACAATTAATAACCAATTTAACATTTACGTACACTTTAACAATTCAATACCAATCATAACAATTATTCACAATCACTCTAACTTTTTGATCTGATTAAGATACAATAATATCATTAATACTATGTAAAAATTTTAATACTTCATTACTAATGCAGAAAATATTATAATTTGTTACATATGTCAATTTGTAAACTTTTTCTCTACAGATTCAGTTGTAGTTTAAACAAATATTAAGCTTTGAAAAAAAGCCAACATCGCTATTCATTTTATTATAATCTTGAATTAGTACTGCCATTCTTTAAAAATCATAAATCATGTATATTTTCTATTTTCAGTGAAGTGCCTAGGCCTAGATTATTACAACTAAAAGATAATATTTGAGCTTTGTTAGTAAGTAACAAGTTTAATGAAATGTAATGTTTACTGCATTGTCTGTCTAATTTATCTAAAATTCTAACAGATGAAATTTAAATTTTATTCAAACAATTTAATAATGTTCAAGTTCAGAATTTTTTCCCTTTGGCAATTAGTCCATGATAACAGGATATCAAATCAATTAATTATCTATAATCTGATATCCATCTATTCTTATCTGAAGTGTAAGGTCGTAAATTAATTAAAATTAGAAACAGGAGTATCAATATCATAAAAAAAATGAGTGTAATATTATGCAATCTCCATCTAAGGTAAGTAAGTTTTTCTAAAGGAGAACATTAATTTATTGTCAATAGCAGATTGCTACTTCCTTGTTCAACAACAATATATTATAGTATAATCATATTTAGAGATACATCATAAATTTAATGTCTAAATCAGCAATAAGTAAATTTTAACTTATGACAGATAATACAATTAATTTTTTTTGCCTTTTTTTTATCACTCAAGCATAAGAAAAAGTTCTTATGATGAGAAAGCCTATATTTCAAATGTTACTAAAATTATATAACAATAAAAAATGAAAACCCTTGTCATAACATATAACACACTATATAATCTACATTTTAAAAACAGCAACAAATAAAACTTTTTAACAAACTTCTAATTACAAATCTTGGAGATAATACTGATGATTTAATGTGTATTTTATATTATAAACTATGTAGTAAAACAAAGCATTATTTGTTCACTTAAAATACTAAAATAGTCAAATCCCAATTAAAATGACTTTATTTAAATCAAGATATTTAGAAACTCTGATTTAAATAATATTAGTCAACATGATTTTAGAAAAGATAGTAATAGATGAAGAACTAAAATGAATCTCAAAATATTATAAAAAAGATAATAATAAAAAAGACCAATGAAGTAATGTGGAGAACAAAAAAGCCTGAATTGGAAAAACTGCTTTATATACATAAATTTTACAATATACAAATTATTTGTGATTGAATCAATATACTTGTAAATAAATAAAAATGCTATTGAAAAAAAATCCCTATTAAAAAAAACACACACAAAAGACACAAAAAACAAAAACAAAATCTCAATCAGGGTATTTGAGATTGGATTATTATGTTATAGGGCTGTCAAGCTAGTAGTAAAATTATTATTATTATTATTATTATTATTATTATTATTATTATTATTATTATTATGATTATTATTATTGTTATTATTATTATTATTATTATTTTTTTTTTTTTTTTTTTTAAAGAATGAGTAGGATAACGCCACTTTTATTGTACACAAATTAATATTTAAAAAAAATATGAACAGAATGTTTTTAATGGATTTTTAGAGTAATATAAAATTCTTACACACCAAAATAAAACATGAAGTAAATAATAGATATCACCAGACATTTATTTCTGCATTAAAATAATGCAGTAAATTGATGTAATAAGTTATGATTAAGTGCATATAAACATCAATGCCATAAAACTAGTTATTATATAAAAACAAAAATAGAATCAGGCAATCAAATAAAAAAAAAAAACAATTTACTAATTTACAATAGTGCAATAGATATATAGTGTAATCATATAGGATGTAAATAGCATAAACTGTTTAATAAAAAACAAAATCACAATTTTCAATAGAAATGAAATGAATTGACAGACCAATGAATGGATTACTCAATAAAATGACTAATGCAAAAAATGATAACAATTACATCTCTAACTTTATTTACAATAATTTATACTTGAAATATGTGTAATGAATGACTTTGCCTATTTCTGCCTTGAAGATTAATGATAATAAAAACTATTATGTATCAACTATTTGGGATAATGTTAACATGATGACTTTAGCCTGAATTTATTATGAGCATTAGCTATAGCCAAATGTATAAAGGCATAACACAATATATCTACCTCCACTACATATTTGTTATGTCTCATAATGCTAGCTGCTTCCTAAGTGGTAATTAGCTATAGCTCACACAAAAAAAAATTGATATGTAATTATCACAAATGCTACATAAATAAATTTAAAATGATGTACGATTACTAAGGATGCATAAAAAAACAATCAAAGACTCTAAATTTTAACAAAACAAAATATTTTAATAAAATAAAAACATTGAATACTAAACAAAAATGAATATGACATTAAATTAGCATTTTATTACAATATATATATATATCATTGAAGAATTTAGTTATTATAAAAACAACCGTATACCATATTTAATGAAATAATATTTTATATAGTGCTATGTTTTATAAACAGTAATAATAATCAGCTATTAAGCTAATGTACATGCACATTGAAAATTTAAATTATAAATGAATACTCTCAATTCCAAATGTTTGGGTAATAAAAGATAGATGGATTCATTCTATCTTTTCAAAAAGACTTTAGCTCGTGTTTGGAATTGAGAATCTTCATTTATAATTTAAATCTTCAAAGTGGAAGTGCATTAGATTAATAGCTGATTATTACTTATACCATATTGTAATTACAATTTCATCAAAATAATCAGCTTCAACATGTGAGCTATATACAACCTGCTATATATATATATATACACACCCGGGTCTCGTTTTATGGATAGATAGGTTCCGCAGAAAACCTGCATTAAAAAAATTGCACAAAAATAGACTTAACTTACCCTGAAAAATGGGGTATAGGTTCTGTAATTTTCAGAAATCACATAAAAGCAAAACAACAAGTAAAAGTTACTTTAAAATTCACATTAAAAAAATAAGGAAATAAAGTATGATTAATAAAAAATTTCAAATATTTGAAAAAAAATTAATACAAGACAAACTTTTTCTACAGTATTTAATTTTACAATTTTTCATATATATTTTAATAATTACTGCTATTTGACAATATGAGTTCATTTGTAAACTGGTAAGAAATCAGATTCGTCATAAGAGCAAATACAACTAGTGCCACTTTTAGTCTTGTGCTGTGTTAACATTTTTCTGTTGACAATGTAATTGGTGATTAAACTTTGAGATGATGATTTTACTAATTGTTTATAAAGATTGTGATATCCAGACATGTAATTATTTAGCTCTCATTAGAATTTAAGAGATTTTTTATTGCAGCATTTTCTGATGTTTGTCTTTGTCTCATACATCAACCTAAAATCTATGATTAACTGATTTTTACGTATCAGAAAATAATAAACATGTCTTTTTTTGTTCATTACTGAAACAAATTTGAAATGTTCACATTTTGTTTCTATATTTAAAAAATGAGATTGCAATCAAAACAAAAAGATTATACATTATCATTAGAAACATTAATTGTTTATAAAGCTCATGATATCCAGACATATAATTATTTAACTCTCATTAGAATTTAAGAGATTGTTTATTGCAGCATTTTCTGACATTTGTCTCTGTCTCACACATTAACCTAAAATCTATGATTAACTGATTTTTACGTATCAGAAAATTATAAACATGTCTTTTTTTGTTCACTATTGAAATAAATTTGAAATGTTCACATTTTGTTTCTATATTTAAAAAATGAGATTGCAATCAAAACAAAAAGATTATACATTATCATTAGAAAGATTATTTTCAGTTTACAAAATCAATAAAATCTTCATTATTTATTTTAAAAATCTAAAAGATTATTTATTTGTGTTACATCTAACAAAATACGTTTTAAAAGTTTAAAATTGTTGAATATTTATTGTACTATTTTTATACGTAAGTATAAATCTATTATTATTATTTACTCATTAGTATAAGTAGATTATTTACATAGAAGCTAAGATTCTAAATACAGCTTCAGGCCATATTCACGTTAGCTGCTAATATAACATTATATTTTTGAAAAAAAAAAAAAAAAACAAATTTCAAGTCAAAATGAGTTGTTAATAATTTAAATTTCTTGATATCTAATAAATATAGTGAAATATAAAAAATATTAAGAAGAAACATGAATTGTATAACTTCAAAATCGCATTAAAATAATCCGCATAAAACAAGACCCACATTATATATATTGTGCCCTTTTGTATGGGTCACCATCTAATTTTTTGTGCTAATCTGTTAAAAATTTTAAATTTAAGATATATTTGAATATGTGATGTTGATTTTGCTCATGGTAATATTTCAAAAGGTTTAATTAAAGCAATCTATGAGTATTTGAGATGTGAAGTTGTGCTGAAATTGAGAGAGACATTTTAAATAAAGATGATAGTAGTATATGGTTGGGAAAACTGGCCATAGTTAATACTGCATTAATATATTTAATAAGTAGGTATTTAAAACTAAAAGTGTTTAAAAGACAAGTTAAAATTTAGTGTTGATAAAATAATGTTATAAAAGAATATAAATATTTTAATTATTATAAATACTTAAATAGAAGATTAATATTTGATTTTATAATATCGAATAATTATTTTAAAATCTGTTATAATATCTTATTTATTTTAAAAAATAAATATTTGTTTTAAAAATGCAATTGTTAGTTATTTTTAGATTATGAGAAGCGTTTCTTTTGTTGTAAAAAACAGATGTTAGTTAGATACGCACACACATGCTTGGAAGTTATCTAGTAAAGTTGCATAACAATTTTAAAATCATGTTATAAAATTTATAAATAATACGTAAGCTATCACGAAATAAAATAAAGATATTCAATGTGAAATATTAAATCTGATTTTTAAAATATTGCTTTAAAAATATAACGTATAGATAAGACTTAGTTTGTTTAAAAATGATCTTATAAAAGTTAAAAGTAAAATCAAGTAAATAAGAATATTTTAAAAATATTTAGTGGATTTAAATAAACGATAAGAATTATTTTAAAAATGTAATAAATATTAAATATTAAATAAGTCATTATTTATTTTTAATTTTGTGTTGGTAAATATGTAAATAAGCCAGCAAGTTGATTGTTTAAATGTACCAATCAAATGGGAAGTTTCTTCCGGTATAAAAGCTTAGTTCAATTGTTAAGGGGGGACTTCGTGATTGAATTTTCAAGTTAATTGTGTTATTAAAAATAGCTATGTAAATTTTATAGACGCTTTTAAAAATCAATTTTAAAATTATAAGAGTGTCATTGTAAATAATTTATAAAAGTTTTAAATGATAGACATGCAGTGTTAATTTAATTTTTCCTTATCAATCGTCTCTATATTGAAGCTCAATTTACAAGCAAATGGTCATGGGAACATCATATATAGTGAAAATATATCGGAAACTTTATACTAGAAATATGACAAACGCTGGATTAGTTCAGAAAGTTACGAGATGGAGAAAAGTAGTATTTTGGACAATATATAATTTTAAAAGCTAATTGCTCTTGATTATTAAAAATAGATATTTTAAAGAATAAAATACTTCTTTATGAAGAAAGTATTTTTGCAAGCTATAAACTTAAATATATATCTTAAGTAAAGATATTAGAAATAAAAGTAGTTTTATAAATACTTGCCTTGTTAAGTCTTTATGTTTAAAAGACTGAATGTTGACAATTTTAAAAGGCAAATAAATTAAAAATATAATTAATTAAAAATCTTAATATAATAAAATTATTATATTAAAATAATTTAAACGCTGGTCGTTTTTAGATGAAGAAGCTTATTCTTACCTGGATATTTTGTTAAGAAATGCGCAAGTAATATGTGGACGTCCAAGTCAATTAAAATAATTAAATGATAATTTTTCATAAACTATAGATTAATTTAGAAATAATAACTTTAAATAATTTCGTTAAGGAACTGGATCCGGAGCCTATAAACTATTTTAATTTTATTTTATTTTTCTTGTGGGAAACTTTTATTTTATTTTAAAAGAATGTTATCATTTTTATAAAACTTTTAAAGAAACCACATGATAAACAGGAAAAGGAAATGGTGTTTTAGTGAATGTGTACCTAGGATTAAAGAACTATTATGGTGAAAAGAAGACATCGCTGGAGTTACGTAATATGAATTCTGTTTTACTTATCTAACATAAAAAATTAAATATTATTAATTTATTAAAATAAGATAGGTACATTTCTTAAAATAATAACTAAAAGTAATATAATAATTAATTGCATAAGTTTATCTTATAATTAATATAACACGTAATATGTTAAAGAATGATTGTGAGTGTAAATGTGATTTATTTTATGAAGCTGTAGTTCCGAAGAATATTAGAAGATGGACTATACATTAGATCATTATTTATGGTAAAAATTGTATAATTATAATAATTTTGATGTATTTGATATGTTTTCTTTAGATCATCCAAATGTTATGTTATTTGAATGAATGTATAAATATTTTTGAAATACACACACATTATATTGGCAGTGACAGTTTTATTTGGATATGCATAATTTGAATTTATAATATAAATATGATACAACATTACATAAGAAGTTTTAGAAATAATTATATGATTCTTTTGTAAATAAATTTTGATTTTTTTTTTTTTTATTATTATTATGTTGGAGTATTAGAATTATATTTATTATTTATAAGTAATTATTTTTATTGTAAGTTAGGAAGAGATTTAAAAATCTATATTTTACTTTTGTTTTATTGGATAAATTAAGTTAAATTTTATGTAGAAGTTTATATTTGGGTTGAAGATTTACTGAATATAGATGATGAAGTCTAAATAATTTGGATAATTAGTATTTATTTAGAGTTGAAGGTTGTTTTCCCGGAATTTAAAATAAGTTGTAGAGGATGTTTTGTAGATAGAAGTTTATTAAGAAGGAGTAGAATAACACATAAAGTAAAGTAATAATTTCACATAAAAAAGAATCATAAAATTTATCTAATATTATACTTTATGAATTTGAAATTAATGAATAATTTAAATATTATTATTTAACAGTACATATATGTAATGCATATTTGATAAAACATGTAGCATGAATTGCATTAAATGAAATATAAATTATAATTAATTATTGTTATTACATTACAAAGATACATTAGTTTCTATATTATGCTATTAGAGTAATGCTGATAATAGAATAAACACATACTAGTACATAATGAAATAAGTAACAGTAATACTTAAGTGATGTAGCAATTTAATTAGTAAAGTTTAATTGTTTACATATGCTACATAAATATTGTTTACATAAATTTTTTTCTGTGTAATAATTGAAGTTCACTGATATTTATTTAAAGTCTAAGTTTTAAAAGCATACTTCAATGTTATTAATACAGCATTAAAAGAATGTATAATTACTTATTAGGAATATGAATTAATAATGGTGGAAACATATTGTATTATTATTTTGTTTTATTCTTCTTTGTTTTCATAATTTTGAACTGTAAATATTGTAAATAAATTCTTAGTTGAAGTTAATGTAAATAAATTTGTTTAATTTGTTTTAAAAGTGTGTCGAGTTCATTATTTTACACCACAGCATTTGACAGCAGATAATTTGAACAAACATAATATTTGCACAGTATGAATTATTATTATTATTTAGAAATAAACACAATATTTTCTTGATATCATTTTATAAGAATTGATTGATATTAACATATAATATTATTATGGTCATAGGGTAATTATAATGCACATTATAAGAATACAATATTATTTATTGCCACAGATTATTGAATTATAAGATTTTGATCTATTCCAAAATTAAGATGCTATATGAAAATAAAAGATATACATATGATTATTTATTTAATGATTGATGATATGACAAAAATAGATAAGATTAAATTATACCATAAGATTAGTATTATATATTATTATGAGAATAAGTTAGGTGTATTTAGGTTTGATATAAAATCCCTTATCATACTTATTTACATGAATTATTATTGCCTTAAAATTATTAGAAGAGCCTGAGATTATTTAATTATATTTTCTTAATAAAAGTTAAGATTTATTTATTTATTACATTTAAAGATAGTTTATTTTTATTTAAAAGCCATAAGAATGCTGTAGATGTAGTAATAGGATAGTAAGGAGGTAATAGTATTCTTATGCCATTGAGACAATGTCTTGGGAGATATTGACTCAATGTAAATCTACTTATTGCTTTGTAACTTTACTTCACAGTCTCATGATTTTAATAAATATTATTTAATTAGCACATAATATAGAAATATATTGATTTTGATAATTGATAATAAATTTAATTAGAATATGATAATATAAAAGTATATTAAAGATAGATATGCAAATTTTAATTAAGCATTATAATTTAATTGAGCTAGTTGTATTTTCAAATTATATTATACATCGAGAAGTAAGGGTACAATATATATATATATATATATATATATATATACTTGTAACAACAACAATAAATAGAAAACAAAAATATTCTCAAGAAAATCTCTTCTATCATTAAACTACAGAGAATCCTAAGAAATAATACTAATAAAGTTTGATTTCTGAATAGAATTAGATAAAATAAAATGTTCAATTAAATATTTTTAATCTCTGAATTAAAAACAAACAAACAAATATTAGGCAGCGAATTAACATTTTTAATCAGATAAGTAATTTTTTCCATATTTATACAGTAGATTGTTTTTATGTTACTTTGACTACTCAATTCACTATTCTTTCAGACAAATAGGTCTACTCTTCTTCCTTTATTAGATATATTCAATCTTTTTCAGGACTAGTTTTTTTTTACAGTTATCTTCAAATTTTACTACCTTATAATATATAGCCCTCATTTTTATGCATAATGTAGAGAACAAATATTTGTTGATGAACAGTTAGGCTAAAACCATATCACCTGACAGGCTCAGAAAAAGATTTCAATAACAGGTTCTAAAAAGATTTCTATTCAAATAGGTTTCAAAGCAAGCCTACATTTTAGCATGCTGTACAGCTTGTCCATGAATTTAAATCTTGTCATCCATTTCAAAATTTCCAATATCATAGTGAAGATCTTCCATACATAATGATAATAAATCTTATTCTACTAAAACTATCATAATTTTTAAATTTTATTAAGTCCAACAATTCAACTGTTAACTCAATATGGCTTGCCATAAAATGAAATATTAGAATAGCTTGCATGTTATTATTAAGAAATCTACATTATTGCAAACCAATAATATCTCCTCCTGTTTAAAACTGGACCTTAAGCCCCCTTTCAATTCATGATGCAACAAAATTCAACAACAAACTGCTATTCTTTAGTATATAATTAATTTTCCTACACCTGACTATTCTATTTTCCCTTTTCTTTTTTACAAAAACAAGTTAATTATCTTTAATCAACTTAACAAATTCTAATAAACATTATAATTCTCTTATAAATCTAAAAACATGACTGAATTTTAT
>JAQFVV010014759.1:17500-27715 GCA_028023455.1 Epiperipatus broadwayi | reverse complement strand
TACCAGTCCATACTCCCTGTGGAATTCTTTTCCTAATCTTGCACTGAGCATGAAGTGACCAAGATTCAACAGGTAAAGAAATGGATATCAATCTAGCCGATTGTCTGTACTCATGTATATTGGTACTTCCAGCTAAATTGATAGAAAGAGTGGATTGACAGGACTCTTCCAGTTAAAAACACCCTTTAGTTGATATCTTATTTGAATGCCCAAATGTTTAGAACAATGGCAAGTATACACCTTTGAAAAATCTATTTACAAAATAGACTTTTGCATGCCACTTCTAGAAAAGAATCAAAAAATGAATTTTTCACCCTCTTAGAAGGATGTGCAATACCATATGTTGAGAAGAGCATAAGAATAAGATTTAACACCCTGGTAGAGCAATATCCCTTTGTGGCTAGCTCAGTCACTCTACAATCTAGGATCTTCAAATGGGTAAGTTAAATGATTATTACCGGTACATGGTTGATAAGGAAAGAATACATTTTGATCAATATGAATAATAATATGAAAATGAAACAAGTTTAATATTATGATTAAATATTTATTTAATCCCAAATACCCACCACCGTTTCATACTAATGATGATATAATAACAAAATACTAAATAATTAATTATCCCAAACCATATATATTTGAGGTGTTGAAATAGATAAAATACAATTTTAAATAAGAAAAATAATAAATCCCTAAAGCTATTTACAATGTTTATAAATAATGCAAGTGGTCTGAGCTCTTTTTACCCAATAGAAATAAATTTTACTTTGTGTGATTTGATATACGGATATGAGATTTTCGGTCATACAGGTATATGCTTTTACTAATAACTTTAAAACCTTTTTATTGATAGCAAATAAAAAAAAGACAACTATGCATACATATATTTGCAATATGAGATATTTCACTAATTTCATACTTTTCAACAAGTCAACAAGATCTTTGCATTGGCTCAGATACTATATCGTACTCACCATAAGGTACTGTATCTATTTCCCTCTCACTATAGATAAATTCCTGTACATGTATATACACGCATCACAATTATACACTTACTATTACTTTAAATATAAAGTTATTAGAGTACTTGCTTACAGGGAATCTATAATAGATCAATCCCTTCTTGCACTCATCATAAGGTGCAGCAGTAACAAAAAAATAACTTAAAAAGGATATACGGTTAAATACATTTTTAGATATTCAGCATGAGATATCATATTTACTGAATATTATAAGCGTATGTATGCATATACATACATGTAGATCCATATATGACGAATTCCAGGAGTAACAACAAGAGGAAAATGAATAGCAACAACAAAAAAAAATTTCATTGCAATCTTTGTTGAAAATACTAGAATTTGAAATAGAAAAATTGACTCAAAGGATTTAAGTAAAAGCTTTATCATTTATGACTGTAATAACCGCAAATTCATATACATATGTGAGAGATTCTCTCTCTTTTTTAAATGATTGATAATAATAACAAAAAAATTATATATTTAATCGGAAATATCAAAGTTACTTATCTCAATATTAATAAATATCTTAAAATAAACTTATATCTGCATCTTCATTCTTCTCCTCTGGGCTCTTGAGTGGGCTTCAAGTTAACTGGCTGTGTGGTGAGGATTTCATCCATTTAGCAAGGTGGTGTTTGTCATCATCGTGGGCAGCTGGAATTGGCGTGGTCACATATTGGCGGCTTGGGACAGAGAAAGGGTGGTGCACTGGCTAGTTGTCTACCACATGGTCATTTTGCTGGAATCTTTAGTATATTGCTTCATATCTTCTTTTTTATATATCTAATAATAATTAGGATTATTAATAAATTTTCATAAGCTGTCTCCAATGGCTACTCAAATCCACAAAAGACAAGAGTTCTTAAAAGAACTGTATAATGGATTTGTTCTTAAGAATGTCACCAATAGTCCTATTCGTAAATGAATCTCTAAGTAGCTGGTTTCTTAGAGAATTCTGGAGTCACAAAAGTAAATGACTTGCCCAGAATGGCTACCAAAGAAAGAAATGAATCTCACAGCACTGACTAAACTATATCAATCAACCACAGATAGCCCTCTGAGAAGTATGAATCAGCCAATCCTTTCAATTTATCTTATCATTTAGATTATAACATTTCTTACAATTTTTCCAATTAAATTCTACATTTTAAGGTTTGATATAATGATTGGTTTCCATCTTGACTAGCCCAGACCACTTGCTTACAAAATCAATTCAAAAGAATTTTTAAAAAGATAACAGTTTAATTATAGCATTATCAAACATTTTGCTTTTGATCAGATTTTTGCAAAAGCAATTAACATTCTTAGTTTACAGAATAAAATTAGTTTTTAGAAAAGTAATTAAAAAAAAATATAATAAAAAAAATATATACAAGTATGTTGGAACAATTGCTTTAATTATTTACTTTACTAATATGTTCCAACATTTGATCCATTTGTTTAATAAATTTGCTTTTCTCTATTTGAATTTTTCAGAAAAAAGCAAAATACATAAAATAACATATCATAAAATATACAAAAATGAAAAATAAAAAAAAATACATGAGTTTATTATATGTGTACAATATTTGTGTGACCATTAAATGTTTGCTTTAGATTGGTGTGTGTGGGTATTCTAATTGCTCAGATCCAACTTCCATTATTAATATAGCACATTTATATATTTGTTGTGCCTAATATGTACAAATCTATATATGTATCTGCTGCAATATTCTTTACAGCAGATTTTGTGCAAGGCCATTTGATAATGCCTGGCACAATATAAATATATATATATATATATATATATATATATATATATATATATATATATATATATATATATATATATATATATATATATATATATATATATATTAAAGAACCAAAGACACCAAAATATATAGATACTGAACTGAGTTCAGACCTCCATGACTATATAAGCTAATGAGCTTGGATTGAAAATATTTTCATGTTTTCAATTTTATTCTCATAGTTTTGTAGTTATGTAGAGATAAAAGGTGACTGCTGGAGGGTTGTATTAGATTCTAAGATCTTTTGCTGTGGTCACAAGCCATAAATTAGTCTGGGAATATTGGATGAGGCACTAGATAGGGAATTTATGCTTAGGCCTTCTGAAATCCAATGATTGCTGTGGCTTGCATTGAGTGGCACTACTGTATGAAAAGTTTTGCCTGTTTTAGATATAAATTGTTAGTTCAGATGTCGAACTCCAGTAAGAGTTTAAAAAACTTTAGTGAATCCCATTTAAAGCTAGATTCACTTAACTTTTTTAAACTCTTACTGAAGTCTGAGTGCTTGGAGATTTATAATACTTAAAGTAATAATGCATTATCAGAGTTCGACTTTGATCTAACAATTTCAAGATTTTCAGAGCTTTATAATAACATATTTACATATTTAGATATAAGTAAAAAACAAACCTTCTTTTTTTCATTGACATTGTAGAAATAGTTTTATTGAAATAGACAAGTGCAGGTATAAAAAAGCCTGTACTGCAGAAGAAAAATAAATAAATAAATAAATTCACATTTTGAAAAAGAATTGTAAATTTCTACTTGAAGATGTTTATTTAAATTGTTTTGTTATTATTTTATATATATATATTTTAAAAATATGTACTAGATTATCTTGCATTCTTCCTTATGACTCTAAGTAATATATGAAGATGTGGAAAGGTGTGTTTAGAGCAACCCATGCTTGAATACTCTTTACAAAATAGTGAAGGCTTTTTTTAAAATTTTTAAATAATTATTTTTATAAAAGTGGACATCTGTTACCATTGTGAGTATTTTCCCTCGGCCCTTTCACATTAAAAAATAAATAAAAAAAAGTAAAGATAAATAATATGAATTCCAAAGAAGTCTATCAACAACAACAAAAAAAGATTGTTTCAACTTATATATACATTTAAAAAATCAATATTAGATAGTATTCTAAAAAAAAAAAACACACACACACACAAAAATCAATCTTGAAAACTTACATTTGACCATATTTCTCCCTTCCTTCACCCTGTCAATGACCTTACATTTCTCAAAATCATATAAAAAAATTAAAAAAACAACAACATAATACTAAAGGTTTGTACAAAAATACTGGCAATAAAACGTTTTATATTCCAAATTGAATTTGCTATTTGTGTATTAGTAATATTATGATAAATAGTTTTTTCAAATAAAAATATAATTCAATTTATAAATTAGACATTTCAGTACATTAAAGCATTGTGTAAAAATTCAACTGAAGATGCAATTAAATGTCAGTAGCAAGTATATTGTTACCTATATATATATATATATATATATATTTATATATATATATATATATATATATATATATATATATATATATATATATATATATATATATATATATATATATATATATATATATATATATATAGAGAGAGAGAGAGAGAGAGAGAGAGAGCTAATGTCATACAGAATTAGCAAATTGGTTTACATGTTGAATATGAAATTGTAATTGTATAAATATGAAAAAAGATTAAGAGTGAATGAGCTAACTAACTAATTATTGGTAATTGGTAAGGTTAATGTCTCAGGACTTGTAAAAATATACATTCTAATAAAGAAATATTATACATAATAATTACAAACTTTTTATCACAACAGCTGGATAGCAATGGGCATTTTACTGTAGCCAACAATATACTAATATAATAGTTAAAATTTACACAACGCTAGTTCTACTAATAAAAATCAATTAACATTAACTTTATATAGTGTAATAACTCCCTTGAATAAACTGCACAATAAATAAACAAACAGAATATTTTAATTAGTTCAACTTTCCTGGCCAATTTTAATAATCTTAATTTTTTAGCTAGAATAATAATATTTGAAATGTATATTATAAAAAAGATATGTAGTATTTTGTGTGATCTTTATCAGTTATGTAATAGTGCGATAAAGCAAAAACATGAGAACCAAATTATTATAAATATGTTTATTTACAAAGTAAAAATAATAATAATAATAATAATAATAATAATAATAATAATAATAATAATAATAATAATAATAATAATAATAATAATAATAATAATAATAATAATAATAATAATAATAATAATAATAATAATAATAATAATAATAATAATAATAATAATAACAACAACAACAACAACAACAACAAATAATAATACAAAATATCAATACAAGGATATTCTCATTGATTTCAAGAAATAGAAATAACATTTAATTTAATCAGACACACTCAATATTGCTAATGTGGGTAAATGCTTCTAGCATGGGAAATCAGAAAATTAAAGATGGTTTAATAAATCAAAAATGTGCTTCTAAATTCTTTATCTTAAAACATAATCTTTAAATATATTTAATTTTATATTTTTATTAATAATTTCATCTGTCTGTATCCTAATGCATTTCTCTCGTATAGAGCATACCATTGTTATTTTACCTACTTTAAGGCCGATATGAATGTAACTACTTTTACTAAGTAAAATTCTTTCATTGCTCATATGTAAAACTTGGGTTCTGTTGCAAACTTCAATATTTTTAATAAATAATTTTAAAAAAGTATATGTAACATAATGATTTTACATTAAAATATTAAATAGCCATTTTTTAAATTTAAAATGGATAAAAAGTAAATATACATACATATAATTTAGAGTATTAAATTAATGATGTATTAAGTATTCTGAATAAGTTTGGTATTACACATAAAATGACATGAATTTTATTTTATTAGGTTATTTTTAGATCACTATTAGTCCAGAATTAGAGCATTCAATGTATTTATGGCAAAAGCGTTTCTTTTACTAGATTTCAATTTATTTTGCATGCTTAAACAAAAATCAAAATCTGAATTTGATACAAAATTTTCAAAACGTTATCACATAATGTTTGACATTGGAGAGTTGTACTTACATGGTAAATAAATTTACTAATGGCATATTTCTGCAACATGCTAATAAAAATTTTAAATTGTAATTCTTTTGTTTAGACTGAATATCCTACACACACATATATATATATATATATATATATTGCCCACACACATACATATATATATATATATATATATATATATATATATAATTGAAATGACCCCAAATAAAACTCAACCAGACTAGCAAAGAAATAAAAATAAAAACACAACCAATGAATTCACTGCTACACGCGGACTTCTCAAATGTAAAGGACTATAAAATAACACCATATTTATATTAAACATTACCCAGAATTCCATTTACTTTCCATCCACCTTTAATGTTAAAAGAACTTTTAAATAAGCTACTTGCTTCAGACTAACACATTTTCAATAATAAAGATTCTGTAATTCTACTTTTTCTATGATTATTCTCAAAGAAGATAATCTTAGCTTCATCAAAAGTGTGGTCTATATCTTTTTCATGGACATACAAAGCAGAACTAAGATATTTATTTTTAACCCTACTTTTATGTATTTTTATTCTTTTGTTTAAGCTCAAACTACTATGACCTATATAAACCTTCTTACAAAAACAAGGAATAAAATACACTACCCTTCCTATTAAAAAGATCCTTTGTATTATTTAATAAATTATTCAAAGTAATACCCCTCTTCCAAGTAATTTTCTTATTTCCAAACAAATTACTCTTTTTACATACAATTTAAAAAAAGACAATTTAAATGGCAAAACAATAAAAACATATTTTTCTTTATGCTTTAGATCTTTATACTGTTCACAAATATATCAGAATAGCCAACACTCAAATAATTTTTATAAAATTGACCTTTCTGAAACAAAATGGCTCTATTAGAATTATTTAATTTTTTATTCCTATAACAATTATTTCTTAAAGTAACTACATTATGATATATAGACTGATAGCTATCAGGTTTAGTTATAGACCTTAATTCTTTACTTTTCACCAATTGACTGCACAATAAACAATTAGTCTTTACATTTCTAATCACTAAAAGAGCTAAAAATTTTAACTTAACAAGATCTAACATCCCTCCTTCTAACATATATCATATTGAAAGATCAAAACCACTGAAGTCATTTACCAATTCCTTCAATTTAACATTCTCAACACAAGCAATCATCCACATATCTAACAAATAACTTTAAATATAAACAATTCTTTTTAATAATAATTTCTTCTTCCAAATATTAATATAAACTGAACAAGATAAAGGAGAAATAATATAAACTATTACCTACCCTTTCTTAATTTTATAAAAAATACCAGTAAAATACATAGAATCCTCTAATAATAAAAGCAAATATTTGATTACTTTAATTTTATTTGTTGACAAAGATCCTTACATAACTAATACAGACATAGGAACATTAATACTGTTTAATCTATTAATAGACTGATATATATTCTCAATATCTAAACATCCAAATACCCAATTATTTCCATTTTTAATAATTATTAGAGGATTGTATGTATTTTACTTATAATGGTAATCATTATAAAATAAAAGAAGGGTGGATAATGGGTTATATTATTTCTCCTTTAGTTTGTTCAGTTTATATTAATTACTTGGAAGGGAGAATTATTATTAAAAAAGATTTGTTTATATTTAAAGTTATTTGTTAGATATGGTAGATAATTATTTGTTTGTAGTTGAGAATGATAAATTTAGGAATTGGTAAATGAGTTTAATTGTTTTGATTCTTCTATAGTATATATATTAGAAAGAGGGGGAGGGGGGTTGATTCTGTTAAGTTAAAACTTTTAGATCTTTTGGTGATTAGAAATGTAAAGACTAATTGTTTACTGTGCAGTCATTTTGTTAAAAGTAAAGAATTACAATCTATAATTAAACCTGATAGCTATTAGTCTGTATCCCATAAAGTAGCTCCTTTAAGAAATTATTGTTATAAGAATAAGAAATTAAACAATTCTAGTGGAGTAGCTTTGCTTCAGAAATGTCAATTTTATAAAGATTATTTGGGTGTTGGCTACTCTATTAAAAGTATATTATTTAATAGTAATATTTGTAAGGATGTAAAGGATATAGAAAAAAGTTGATTATATTTTTTTGCTATTTAAATTGTCTTCATATAATATTATATATAAAAATAGTAATTTGTTAAGAAATAAGAAAATTGTTTGAAAAGGGGGTATTATTTTGTATAACTTACTAAATAATACAAAGTAATAACTGAAACACATGCTTATAATATACTTGTGTCTATATATGTAATATATAGGGTATATGAGTACAGACTTTCAAATGACCCACCACTCTCCACTCTGGGCTTGAGTGTATGTGTTATTAGATAGAGTGGAGAGTGGTGGGTCGTTTGAATGTCTGTGCTCATATACCCTATATATTACATATATAGACACAGGTATATTATAAGCCTGTGTTTCAGTTATTACATTGTAGAGATGTCTGCCCATCCTTGTATATGTATTAAATGGATTATGTCCTGTACATGTGGGGTTCAGATTGACTTTAGGTCAACATGGGTGTGACAAGAATCTTGGCCTCAGGGTGGCCTTCGAGCTTTCCATCATCAGATTTTCAAGTGGATGGATGGTTGAAGAGTTGGAGTGTGTAGTGGTTTGAAGCCTTCCATTAAAGTATGAAGATTGTCTATCTTAATATATATCTGAGCACTTATATTATATATGTGTGGGAGATGATAATCTGGACCAACTGCTAATTGCTGGTTTAGCATGAAATACATATATTGGTGATTATTTATCTTTTCAGCATATATGTGCTTGAGTGTATCAGTGTTATTAGATAGAGTGGAGAGTGGTGGGTCATTTGAAAGTCTGTGCTCATATACCCTATATATTAAATAATACAAAGAACATTTTTGATAGGCATAAAGTAGGGTTAGCAATAAATATTTTAGTTCTGCTTTGTATGTCAATAAAAAAAGATACAAATGACACTATTAATTTTGATGAAGCTAAGGTTGTCTTCTTTGAGAGAAATGAAATAAAAAAGAGAATAAAAGAATCTTTTTTATTGAAAATGTATTATTCTGAAGCAATTAACTTATTTAAAAGTTCTTTTAATGTTAAGTGTAGATGGAAAGTAAATGAAATTGTGTGTAATGTTTAATATAAATATGGTGTTGTTTTGTAATTCTTTACACTTGAGAAGTCTGCTTATAGCAGTGAAACCACTGGTTGTGTTTTAATTTTATTTCTTGGCTAGACTGATTGAGTTTTGGATTTGGTATAATTTTAATTATTTATTGACTAGTTTAGCTTTACACTTGAAATTTATATATATATATATATATATATATATATATATATATATCAATATATATATATATATATATATATATTGTAATGGGTATGGGACAATCGAGGGCTACACTTCCCTTTTATGAGTGCATAATGGGGAATTCTAATGATTCAAGATCGTCCACTTTCCACTACCTCAAGCAGAGAGAACATACGGACATCACGAGTCTATATCCGTATTTGACTGAATCTGTATGCTATACGAATATAGCACCAAATTATTTTTCCCGACCAACCATCTCTCGACTGCTGTAAGATCTGACAGAGTTACAGCACTTGGATGATTTATAAATTTAATGGGATCAAATACTGCACCACCAACTTCCACGTGTTAATTCAATAATAAAAAAAAATGAATAATAGTTTTTCCACCCTTTGACTAGAATACCCTTTTGGAGTGGCGAAGAATGAGACAAGGCAGGTTTAAATAAAATAATAGATTTAATAGAATAAATGAATCATAAAAGAAATATAAAAAGAAAACACATTAACATGAAATGAAAAACAGTATATAATCTATAGTGCTACAAGAAAAGAATACATATAAAACTATTATAAATGATGGTACATTTATAAATTGTCAGTCTGGGTATTTATCAAAAAATTCAAGAATGTTTTTATCATTCACAAAAGGCATGTGGCCATTGTCTAATTAAACCATGTGCACATTGAAATATATAATAAAATAGTATGTATCTTTACCTAGGTTTTAGTCTCTGAATTTATCCGACGTCTTGCCGACCGTCACGGGGATTTTCTCCACTTCTTTAGGAGGGACAGTCACAGGTTAGATTCAGTTGTTTGTAGCTTCTCAGTGTATAAGGCATCAAGGTTAAGGCAACTAAATGAATCCACTGGAAAGTGCTACGATGGCAGTTGTTATATCTTGGCAAGAACCATTAGTACAGTAAGTCCGGATTGACCAGCAATCA
>JAQFVV010014759.1:0-12500 GCA_028023455.1 Epiperipatus broadwayi | reverse complement strand
TTTAGATAACCTAATGACATCCTAATATACCATATTCATTTAATACAACCAGTTAAAATGGCTAAAATTACCATGTGATTTTCTTGAGTTGTTTTGAGATATTTTATTATGTTACAAATGTTCTAGAGGAGTTTAATTTTATTACTATATATATATATATATATATATATGGAATATATATATATATATATATATATATATATATATAATTCCACAAACCAATACAATAATTAATACAGTAAACAATTTTTTTAAAAAAATATCAAGCATAATTTAAATAGAAGTACTTTCAACAACCTAAGTTGTCATTATCAACTATATTCAAATTATATTACAAAAATCGTTATAAGTGTATATAAAACAATTATATATATATATATATATATAATTAAAAACAGCCAACACTTAGATAATCCCAATATCAATAACAATCAACAATTTCAACATTTTAAAATTTAAACCCATCATTCAGATTCACAATTGAATTTGTTATAGGAAACATTAAATTATTTTTAAGTCTCCCTGCATGAAGTGCAAAAATATAATCATTAACAAATACTCTGCATTTACATGAAGAGCACAAATTAAGCTTATTTTTATAATGGTAAAATCAATTTTTCTTTACTTCTTTACATAGTGTGAGTTAAAATTTTATTGTTTTTATTTTTTCAAAATATATTTTCTTTATAAAAATATTTCTAAATATAATTCAAATGTATTATTAGACCACTTCTTATAATTCATTATTTTTTGAAATCAGTGTATTTAATTATGACATATCTAATATGCACATATAAATATACATTTTATATTTTTATCTATCCCTCTATTATAATTTTTGTTTTTATGATTGTGGATCTTTTTTACTGTAAGTCAATTATGGTGCAGTTAATTATATTGTCACAATTTTTTTTCCTTTGCAAGATGATAGTAAATGAGATCTACTTTTCATTTATAATTTCTAGATAAAAACCAAATTCAATTCAACTTCATTTTCTAATTACAACTGCATTTGTGTATTGTAATAAATATTTATTAATGACAACACCAAAGTTTTAGTAAAGAGAATATCTATTTTCATACATTCAATTTAACTAACATTATGTTGTAAAAAGAGTAAACCAGATTGAAACTCTTAGATTCATAAAAAGCCAAACATAGGACATTAAATGTTCAATAAAATATGGACATCAATAAGATTAACTGTTTGAATTCTGTTGATATAAACATAATATAGCAATAATATAATATAATGGCAATATGCAAAGCCGTAATCTGTTTTCAATCATAAGGACTGATAAAATCAACAAATTTTAACCTCACCTTGATTCCTCTGAGCATTAGACATAAATGAATTAACTACTTGAAACAAATTATTGTGGCAATATTTGGGACAATTTGTATTTTGAAACATCATATGGCAGGATAGTGCTCAATGTACATGACCAAATCTTAATACAAAATAATGTTTCTTATCTATTGATACTTTCTTTTTTCACTTAAGTTATTACTTATTTTCAATATTAAAAATGAAAACGTTCTTGATTTTTAGCAGTCTAGTAATTTCTCCTTTATAATTCAATCATCACTTTCTGTATTGCTATCTATTTTAAAGTTTAACACATTGTAATACTATTTTTCATTAAATTATTTATCCTTTCAAGAAATAGAAAGATGTCTGTTCTTAAGTCACATATTTTTCTATAATCAAGTTTTAATTCTATCCAGATTATTTCGTTCAAGATAGAGTCCTTATCCATGTGGATTGAAAAATGTTTACCATTTATTGGTCACTTCGGAGTTTTCTATTTGTATTGCAGTACTGATTTCTGGAGGTTTTGAATTCTCTTGGGATTTTTATAGACTGCCTTGTTGTCTTGCACTTGGAAAACTTGTAATCATACTATGCAGAATCTATCTTTGTATCTGTGATTTTTCTTATGTTTGCCACATTTTATAGTGTTAAAACTTTGCTCATCTTTTCCAAAAATATAATCAATAGATGCTTCAATTATCATTTCATTTAATTTTTGTTTGCTGTTTTAACCTTATCTTCCCTATTACCTATAAGCATTTTATTGTGTGCATCATGCCAATGGTACTTAAAACACAGCTATTTTATGGTTTCACAGATTGTGTTGATCATCATTGGTTTGACATGAAAGGATGAATTATGGCAAATAGACTTGGTGATTTAACTTTCAGCCATGCTGTATGCAGACAATTCTTTTAATATTGACAACAACCTAAAAAATAATTGGTATAATATTATTAGTTTTATATAATTTTTTTCTCAAAAATTTGATATCTTAATTTTGTATTGGTGATTTTCTGCCAAAACATTATTCAGTATATTCTTTGTTTTCTGTGTCCATATTTGAGTTCGTTTTTATTAATCGGTTTGATCCTTTCATGCACATTCTTATAGATGATTAGAGATGTAATCCATTTGCTCACTTTTTGTTGTCTTGCATAATTGGATATATTATTTAAAACCAACATTGTATAACATAGATATCTATCTTACTTTACATTAAAGCACAAAATATTTGATACTGATTAATACAAATAATGATCTCATAATTTCAGTCCTGTCTTGATATTGTTGTTTTATAATAACATTCATTAGGTTTTATAATATCTTTCTTCATTAAAATCTTTATTTAGTCTTCAAATAAACATTGAATATCTTCCTTCACCTCAGAAAAAAATGTTATTAATGATGCTGACAACATCCTGTTGAGTCTAATGTATCATATCTTGTTTTTTAGCGTGTTCGTTGTGTATTGAAATTTGAATTTTATCGTCAACTCTATTCCATTTCTCTTCATTTTCATTTTATTTTGTTTTTTAATATTTATTGAATGAATTCAACACATTTTTCGACCATGCCTGTGCTGTAGAAAAATATCATATTTTAAACAAATATAGAATTTTCTTTCTTTAGACTCCATTTTTTGTTGTAATTGATTTTTCATTTCACCTGCTATTTTTAAATTCTTGCTACTAATAGTTCATTATATACATTATTTTTTTTTGTTAATTTCTCAATACATTTTTTAACATGCTTACATTTTTTTTCTTCAGCAATTTATTGTATTTCTCTATGTTTTCGTTGTATTTGTAATAATAGAAAATCAGCTAAGCAAATAAACATTTAAAAAAAAAACCTACTCTATGAACGTTTTATGAGGTCTTCCTATACTTATGATTATATTTATTTTATTTCTTTCTTTTCCATTTTCAATATTTCTGTTGCGTTATTTATAAGTGGTTATAGCAGTTTAATATTAAATTTGCCTGGTTTCTTTTCTAATAACTTTTGCACTGTCTGAATAGTTTTGTACAATATCAGCAAGGATAATATTGACTGTATTGACTTTTTTGTCACTAATGGTTCCATACTAGTTGTTTTATTGTTCTTGCTAATTATCGTATTGTTATATATATATATAAATAAAGTTTGATATCTGTATTCGTTTCACAATATATGTAATATACAAATCAATATATATATCAAAATACATCATCTGTTATATTTGATCATAATAAATCTTGTCAATATGGATTTAAATTTGATTATAAAAATATGAAAATCATTCAAATTGAACGTTGTCATAATAAACGTAAAATAAAAGAGGCTATGTTGATTTCAAGAAATCGTCAAATGTTAATGAATCGCCAGTCATCAAATATTAAGATAACAGAATTGTGGGAAATTTGAATTGAACTATGGGTATTGTTAAGGGTTGTCTCGTTTTGATTATTCAACGTTATATAGTTGATAAAGACTACAAAGTGTATAGTCGAAAGTACTTCTAAAAGAATATAATTTATATAAATTGTACTGTATTTTGATATATATATATATTGATTTGTATATTACATATATTGTGAAACGAATACAGATATCAAACTTTATTTATTACATATATAATGGATTTAAAGATTCTAAGTAAAACGTGGATTTTAAAAGAATGGCAGAAGGTAACGTTAAAGATTATTACGTTAAAATGTAGATTAAACTTTTTAAATGCCTGTCGTGATTTAGAAGTTTTCCCGAATTGCTGTTTAGTAAAAATAAACAAATCTTGCAAATTATCAGATAAAATTACTAACGATATAAAGGAAATTATTTTAAAGAATATAATTAAGCAATGCAAATGTTTGCTATTTCGTCAACGGAAATATTTAACGGCTTTAAATCATTTTATTTTGATGAAAAATTGTGATGATTGTTTTAACTATAAGTGTTTTTGTCAAAAAATTTTTGATAAATTTTATTTAAAAAATGTTGATAAATTTAACAAGAAAATTGAACATTTGTTTCATAAAAATTTTCCGGATAAAATGAATGATCAAAATTATGTGAACTTGTCTGGTATAAATTTGGATTTCAGTCAAAAATATATTTTAAATTTCGGATCGAACTATGTTGGTGGTAGATGGAAAGATTGTAATCTTGAATTGAATTCTGCAATAGAACATTCATTTAGTGTGATTAAGTGTAACGCGAATATTTGTAATAATATTGTTAAAGAAGTTAAAAATAAAAACTTTAAATATAATAGAAATGATAAATGGTTAAGTCAAATTAATAAATTTAAAAGTTTCCTATTAAATAATGATTTAGTGTGTTTAAAGGAGGACAAGGGCCTTCGTATGTGTTTGTTTACAAGAGCGAAATATAATGAAAAAGTTATGGATCAAATGAAAAAGCTTAAATTTCAAAATAGTGAAATAATAAATATTGATACATCTAGCATGAAATTTATAAATGAAATTTTAAAAAAAGCTAAGAATAAAGCTATTGATAGTCATACATATTATAACTTATATCCATCATCTGCTATTTGCCCTAGGATATTTTCGAATATAAAGCTACATAAAGAAAATTATCCATTGAGATTGATGGTTGATTTTGGTGGTGCATATTATTATCAAACATATAGATATATTGAATTATTACTTCAAGATATTTTAGGTTTTGGAGAATATACTGTTTCATCATCGTTTGATTTTGTAGATAAAATTAAGAATATAAATATAGATTTACATGACACAATTTGTACTTTTGATATAAATGAAATGTATGGATCAATAGATAGAATAGTCAATTAACATTATTTATAATGCTCTTGTTTCAAAAAATGTAAAGTCTGATATTATAAATTTTATTATAAAAGTATTGCAGTTTATTGATAAAAATATTTATGTTAATTTTAATAATGAATATTATAAAATGAATTTTGGTTGGCCAATGGGTCTTCCTGCTGTTGCTCAAATTTGTAATTTTGTTATATCAACATATGAAAGTAAAATTTTAAAACAATTGAAATATCAAGAAATTAAAGTATATCATAGATATGTGGATGATGTTTTTATTTGTGGAAAACAAGAATTAATAATCAATTTATTTAATGAATTAAATGAGATTAAGGATATAAAATGGGTTATAACTAAAGAGAAATACAATTCCATAAAATTCTTGGATATTCAAGTTACTCTTAATGATTACAGTTTGGATTATCTTATGTTAATTAAACCAATTGAAACTAGAGGTTTTATTCCATATGAATCACATGTACCTATGTGTCATAAGCTGTCTGGATTGAAATCATTCTTATTTCGAAATGAAAAATTATGCAAATATTCTAGTGATAAAATTAAAAATGTACATTTATTTGTTAATGACTTATTGAAAATTGGTTATTATAAAAATGCTATTGCTAATATTATTAAAGGATTTAAAAGAAATCAACACTATAATAAAATTAAAAATAAAAATATCAAAATGAAATGGATTTCAATGCCATTTATATCAGATGAGCAGGTCAAGTTTATTAGGAAAATTTATAATGGTTTGTGTCATATTGCTTTTTCTCTACAAATAACATAAATAGATTGCTTAATAATTCTAAAATTCAAAATTCAAAGTTTAATCAAAATTCTATTATATATAAATTGATATGTGGATCGTCATACAATACATTGGTGAATCTAAGTGGACATTTGAGAAGAGAATTAAAGAACATATGCGTTTATATAATAGAATTCAAAAAGAGAATCAATATGGAACAGATGTAAATAAACCTTCATCTTCTGTTATATTTGATCATAATAAATCTTGTCAATATGGATTTAAATTTGATTATAAAAATATGAAAATCATTCAAATTGAACGTTGTCATAATAAACGTAAAATAAAAGAGGCTATGTTGATTTCAAGAAATCGTCAAATGTTAATGAATCGCCAGTCATCAAATGTTAAGATAACAGAATTGTGGGAAATCTGAATTGAACTATGGGTATTGTTAAGGGTTGTCTCGTTTTGATTATTCAACGTTATATAGTTGATAAAGACTACAAAGTGTATAGTCGAAAGTACTTCTAAAAGAATATAATTTATATAAATTGTACTGTATTTTGATATATATATATTGATTTGTATATTATATATATATATATATATATATATATATATATATATATAATATATATATATATATATATATATATATATATATATATATATATATATATTCCATTAAAAGTTCTATAGTAATCTTTTCATTAAAGTATTACAATGTTAATTATCCTCTTTATGCAGATTTACAAACTTTATTTTTATATATATTCTATCAATTAATAAACACATCAATGTTAATCCTTCTTATGCATTCATTTCCAGAATAATTTTCCATATTTGTCTGTTGTTGTTATTATTATGTTTCAAAGGATAAACTTTATTGAGTCTCAAAAAGGGTTACATAAGTTACATTTGAAAACATGAGGTCTTAAATACAAATTGATTCATGATACTACGTATATAATAAAGGTTAACTATCTTGATAAGAAAGAAAACGTGATTTACAGTAATTGAAAGAAAAACAATTATTACATAGCAAAATACATATTGAATTATATTTACATATCATTTTTTTAAAATAGGATATTGAGAAAAATGCATGGAAACACATGATAGTATGAATCAAAAATGTGGAGGGGTTGAAGTTTGTATTAGATTGACATATGGTCCTATAAAAAGTGAGCTCATTTGCTGCTAAAAGTACTATAGTTTTCATAGCTAAATCTTATTGTTCATTTGTCACATAATTTCCAAGTGAAAAAAATTTTAAAATCCTAGTCAGTATGAATTGGGAAATGGAAAAAATACTAATTTCACATGAATTGCATCTTGGAATAAATGAAAAATACTAATTAGTATGAATTGCATCTTTGAAAAATGCAAGTTAGTTTGAATTGCGTCTTGTCAAAATGGAAAAATACTGTTTCAGCATGAATTCCATATTGAAAAAATGGAAAAATTGTAATCAACGAGAACTGAATCTTGAGAAAATGAAAAAAATATTAGTCAGTATGAATTGTACCTTGGGAAAATTGAAAAATAACACTTCAGCAAGAGTTGCATCTTGGGAAAAAAAAATAGTAATCAGCCAGAATTGAAGATTGGGAAAATGAAAAAAATACTAGTTAGCATGAATTGCAACTTGAAAAATTGGAAAAATACTAGTTAAGCATACATTGCACCTTCAGAAAATTAAAAATACATAAATTGCATCTTGGGAAAGTGGAAAGAGATTAGTTACTATTAATTAGCATCTTGAGGAAATAAAAAAATACTAGTGTAGCATGAATTGCATCTTGTGAAAATGAAAAAAAAAATAGTAATTCCGAATGAATTTATTTTGAGAAAATGGAAAAATACTAGTCAGCATGAACTGCATCTTCGAAAACTGAAAAAACTACTAATCAGAATAAATTGGATCTTGGGAAAAAATCTAATTAATCCTAATTCAGAATGAATTGCATTTTGCAAAAATGGAAAAATAGCAGATAGCATGAATTGCGTCTTGAGAAAAATACTAATAAGCAATAATTGTATCTTGGGAAAATGGAAAAATACTAGCTGAGCATGAATTTCATCTTTGGAAAATGGAAGAAATTAGTTCAGTATGAATTGCATATTGAGAAAGCTAAAAAATACTAGACAGTATGAATTGCATCTTGGGAAAAAGGAACAATCTAATTTAGCATGAACTGCAATTTGGGAAATGAAAAATAATAGTTAACATGATAACATCTTGGTAAAATAAAAAAAATACTATTCAGAATGAATTGCATCTTGTCAGATTTAGGTTTTTAGTAATTTTAAAGTAAAAGATTAAAACTTGTTGCCATGACTATGAACAAGTGAATTGCTTACTGAGGACTACTATGGAGAAATCTGGTCATGTGATATCTCTGATGCCATATTGTTTTTAAAATTATCATTTAATAATTTGATTTTTGTTAAAATTTTGAATAAAAATTATCACAAAACATTGAAAAAAGGTGTAAAATAATTTGGATTGAACAAAGTGTGTACAGGGGAGTTTTTTTACCTTTTCAGCATTAGATTTTTAGTACTTTTTAAATGTAAAACTCTGGAGCTAGTTATCTTGACTCCAAACAGATGAACCATTTTATTATTATTATTATTCAATTGTATATATGCTGATGCTTACTAAAATTTTCTCTACTTATCTAGAATCAAAAGAAATGGACTTAAAGTGAATGGTTTATATATCAAAATTTTTAATATTTGCCTATATAACTGCATTTAGGTTCTAAATTAAGATGGTCACTCATATGTTTCATTTTGCTTATCTTCTAGTTTCGGCAAGAGTATCCTTGCATTTATTATCATCTGATCTTTGTTATTTTAATTACAATGTTAGTGAGTAGGGATTATTACCTCCTAAATATAATTACAATCTGACACTGTGCTAGCAACATATTTTAATAGTTTATAATATTAGCATAAATTGTCTTAATATTCATAAGTATTAAGAATTTTAATTAAAATATATATTTAAAGCCATTCGTTTATATATTCACATTCTCATTTCAAGATAATTAAAAATTAAATCTATATACATGTATTAAAGTTCGAACATATAGAACCACTTTTAGTTTGGAATCTTTACCTTTTGGCTTGTGTGGGGGTATATTTGTACTTAACATCTTATGTTTAATATCATAAATATGGCACTAGTGAGGGAAGAATAATTACAGTCTAAATATTATTATAATATGATATTGTGATAGCGAAATTCATTGATTATGACATAGATTCACATCTAATATTAACATGACATAAATGATAATATTTCATAAGTTAATAAGTTTATTAAAAGAAACAGGCAAAACTCTTTATACAGTAGTGCTACTCAGTGCAAACCAGAGTAATCAATGGATGCCAGAAAGCTTGTGCATAAAAATCCTATCTACTGCCTGCTGATCCAATGACCCCCAGACAATGTTAACTGATAAGAACAATTCCGATCTTACTTTTAATTATTTTCTTCTTAATTTACGATGTGTGGTGCGATAGATAACAGTGAAATCTTGTATGAATTCTGGTGCCTTTGTTAAAATAAATAAAAAACCGATTCTGTCCGCGGTGTACATCATACTAAGTAATATTAAATAAAGTTAACTTTTTGAAGAGTAAACCCAAATTATTTCATCATTTGGCCAATTCACCCCTAGTGAATTTTTTCTTAAGTATTTTATGTTAAAATGCATTTAAAATGGTATATTTTACTACCAGTATTTTCCCCAAAAAAAGTGCATGAAAAGGTGGGAAATTAAAAATTCCCACTCTTGCAATGAACATAAGTGCTGCCCTGATATGTTCAGCCATCTTCTTTTTCCAAGGCTGTAAAATGTTCGGCACTTTATGACATTGCAGTTTTCAATGATGCAAAAATGTGTTTATTTTGAAATTTATTACAATTTTAGATATTTTTTAAACATTATTTATACTATATTTATTAGATATCAAGAAATATAAATTATTTAATAACTTATTTTGACATGAAATGCTTTATTTTCAAAAATATAATGTTATATTAGCAACTAACATAAATATGACCTGAAGCAAAACAGAAGACAAGCTATGATGTAAACAAAGTACTTTTTTTATGCATAAATTAAATACATAATTTTGCAATAAATATTAAATAAAATTAAACATTTACAGCATAATTCATTAGATATATAAGAGTAATAAATAATTATACACTTCAAATGTTTAAAAATAATAAAAATTAAGAAATATTTCATTGATTTTATAAACTCAAAATAATCTTTCTAGAAACATGACATATAATGTCTTTGATTTGATTACAATCTCATTTTTTTAATATCTACAGAAACAAAATGTGAACATTTAAAATTTATTTAAGTATAAAACAACAATATCTATCAAATAAAGTCAATTTTTTATATTTTCTGATAAGTAATAAACATTTTATCATATATTTTACATTGATGTGTTAGACAAAGAAAACATCAGAAATGCTGAAATATGAAGGTGATGCTGCAATTTGGAATGGTTAATCAGGAAATGTAGCTATGTATTTTTTAAGAAATGTGAATGATATTTTTCTACTTCATAGTTTGATTAACTCATGGAACTTAGTGCATAATAGAAGACCTAAAAGTAAACCATGAATGAATAAATTAGGCCATGAATGATACAATGAGCCAGCATAAAAATGGTGATCATGTGATGTTTAGTAAGTTTATTAAAAGAAATTGATTTAAAGTTAATGGTTTATATATTTATATTCTCACTTTAAGGTATGTATGATTTGCTATATAAGAGCATTTAGGTATGATGACCACTTTTTTCGTCAAACTCTTTATCTTGTGGCTGGGACAAAAGCGTATTTGAATCTAACATCTAAGGTTTAGTATTATAACTATGCCACTAGTGATGACGGTTACTTTTAAAATATAATACAACATGGTAAAGATGAATAAAATTATTAAACTATTTAATAATATATGTTTAATTCAAAACATTATATGATAATTTCATTGATAAAATCATATCAAATTGTGAATTTTGAAAAGTTTAAAATCATGGTTTTAAAAAGTTGATTATTTATTGATTTTTTTGAAAGAGCTTCGTGTAGTTCATCCAGAATGAAAATTCTTTCTTGGGCAACAGGGATATTAGATAGCTTATAAAGTATGGTTGGATAGTTTTACAGCACTCTCTATATTTGTCTTCACATGACTTGATTAAAACAGGAAATAGCTAATTTTAACAAATTTTGTGTTAGCTTTTGCACTATTGCATTCATCCAGGTATTTTGATAAATTTTGTTTGTTGACTTTTTAAAAACAATTATGGACATTTATCAAATGATACCATATCTGTTGAGGTGAAGTTACAAGTGAGATCCTATTCACTATTACCAAGGCACAATAATACAAGCTACAGTTGAAAACAGTTTTAACTAGACATTTCTTTTCTCTTCATGGATTAATGGAACTCTGCTTTCTGAGAAAAGTCTTAGAATTGTCTACACCACTGTAAGAGCTCTTGTTTCGATCTGCTTATATTCTAGATTATACATTCTATTAATTGTTGAAGAGCAGGTAGGTGTGGTAAAAGAGATAAAAATATGCATGGGTGAGAGAGCAAACATGTGTACTGACATCAAGGTGGAGTTGGGTGACTGAAACGAATTTGAATTAGATATACAAATTGAAAGAAGATCATACATGGACTAGTAAAATTTTAAATTTGAGTCCAAAGAAATTGTAATAAACCATGATCAAATTCACTTGTAGATTGGATTTAAGATTTAATAAAGATTGCATAGGTAATAAGGAAAAAGAGGGAAGCTAGTGAAAGAGAATATAGTTGCAATCAGAGCAATTTTCATCTTGCCATGAATCAATAATATTTCAAAATTACGGTGTTGGTGAATTGGTGCTTTACATATATTCTTTTATTTACCAAATGTATTCCAAAAACAACTATAAAGAAATTATATTGTAGAATCAAATAATTTTATATCTATTTTTAAATTATATTATTTTTTAATAAATTGAGAGGTTTCCAGTCTCTAGCATGCACTTACTGTTGCTTCTCAGACAGGCAATCAGATATTAAGACAGCAGACTGAAGAGTTTTTGATAAGAAAAGGATGGTCCCACCCTTCTCTCTACTTAACTTATATATATATATATATATATATATATATATATATATATATATATATATATATATATATATATATATATATATATATATATATATATATATATATATATATATAGCTAGTCTTAAGCATCTTGACTTGAAAGCATGAAGTTATATATATATTCATATATTACTCACTGAGTCTTAATTTATGAAAATATAGTGTAAAATCTTAGATTTACTATGCCTCCATAAATTTCTAGATGTTAACATAAGTTATGAGCAATGTATGTAAATAATACTTTTGTATAAATTGCATATTGTTGTTAACTTAGTAATAAATTGAGAGGTTTCCAGTCTTTTACATGTGCTTACTGTTGCTTCTCAGACAGCCAATCAGATATTAAGACAGCGGTCTGAAGAGCAATCAAGCCTCACACAATCAAGCTTCACACTATCAAGCCAAGAAGCTTAAGACTGTCAAATATATATA
>JAQFVV010014758.1:0-27736 GCA_028023455.1 Epiperipatus broadwayi | reverse complement strand
TAAAAATATATTATGGAGGAAGTTTGGTCTACATTTAATTATATGTATATGTATGTGTGAAAAATGATCTCATGCTACAGAGATGAAATATCGACTTATAAGGTCTATGATATGGAGTTTGAATACCGACTATTGAATTTTTTCAAAAAAAGTTAGAAATTTTTATGGATACTGTGCAAGTCAATCCAAAATTGGTCAGTAAATTGGAATCAAGCTACTTTTAGTTAGAATGTAAAACAAAGATCAAAACTCAAACCTATTTGACCATCCCATCATCTTCTGAACAACAAGTCATTAGATTATTTTACAATATAAAAAAAACCTCTGCGACGTAATAATTTGCATACAAGGCTTTTGACAATAATTTTTTAAATATATATTCAAAACTGTTTGAGCTACATTCCCTTTGTCAGGGATACTTTAAAATGAATATTTATTTTTATTACTTTATTATTTTTAACGAAGGAAATGTATATTTAATTTTGAACTATTAACAAATATATATATACTGTATATTTTAATATACAAATAAAATTCTGCCGCCCCTCCTTCTCTTCCCGCCCCTCCTTCTCTCCCCGCAACTATCAAAACTCTTTCAGTTGTAGTTCTTTGGCATTTCTTTATAGATTTTGGTGCGTACGCATGTGAAAGATGAAAGCTATTTCCTCCTATTATCATTCTTCGTAAGAATATATGTTTACGATTTATAGATCATATACAAAATTTATTTTTAAATGCGCTGCGAAGTACTTAACACAATAAGTTAATAAAAAAACAAAAACAAATTGATATTAAATGACGCGAACAGTAACTAAATCTTTGTATTGACAATCGAATGCTTAATTAAAACTACCAAGGGATCTCCACAGCTATAGAAGTAAATTGTAAATAATCAATAAACCACGAAAACTAAGATAGATATGACAGAAATATATAATATTCAAAATCTAAATCTTATATTTCTAATAATGTAATAATATAAAATGAATATAAAAAGAGAAACAAACTATACAAGCTATCAAACTAGACTAAGAGAAATTCACAAAGATAGAAGTTCTGGAATATGAGGTTGTAAGCCTAAATATTATACGTATTTTAATACATTGTACAGGCTTAAACCTGTATTAATATATGTAATATATGCAGAATTCGAACTCAGACTTTCACATGACCCTCAGATCTTCTTGCCATCTCATATTGCTGACCCACCTGATCACACACATGTTGAAAAGATAAATAATCACCAAGATACGTATTTCATGTTAAACCAGCAATCATCAGTTGGTCTAGATTACTATCCTCACACACACATATATATATAATCAGTGCTCAGCTATACATATTTTAGTAAATTGCTTCTGTTCTCTTATTATACATATATACAAGTAATACTTTATCTATTAATATAATAATTTTATTTTTAACATTTACTCATTCTAACCTCTGAAAAAATATAACGATTAACAGTTTTAAGATGTACATGTGATTGTAGGAGAAAATATAGAAAGGACACACATCAAGCAAAGACATTTATTATTATTATTTCATGTGTCAAAGCATCGGATGGAAGCGAAACCCGGGACAACTGCTTGTTAGGCAGCTGTGATGACCACTCGGCCACCAACGCTTGACACTACTATATTTTTTTTGTTAATAAAATCTCAAAAAGTAATTACAGTAATAATAAACATGTCACAAAAACATTGTTTTAATTAAGCTAAATTTAACAGTATATTAATGTATAAATTTATTTAATATTATTAATAATATTGAAATAAGTGTATAATGTATATACTTAACCTTAGATGTAATTGAAAGTAATTTGAATCCTAGGACTTTCAAGCTCTTCCTACACTCACTCAGTTTATCCAATAAAACCAATATACATGACCACATATATGCGAAAAAAGTGAAACGACCTCCACCATCTCGAATTTCAGGCTGAAATAGCACTCATCATTTGGTCCAGATCATCATCTCCCATATATATATAACCAGTGCTTGGTTTATATTAAGATAGCAAATCTACACAGTTTATTGGGCAAGCTTCAATCCTCTCTACTCTCCAACTCTTAAACCATATCAGGGATCAGATTGGCTTAAGGTCAATGTGGGTATGACTATAATATTGGCATCATCAAGGGTCTTGAGCACCCCATCATCATATTTTCAGTGATGTGGATGGCTGAAAACATTTGGAGAGTGAGATGGATTAAAGTGTGTAGACGTGCTATCCTAAATATAATCTGGTCACTTGATTTTATATGTGTGTGGGAAATGATCCAGACCAACTGGATGAGTGCTGGTTCAGCATGAAATGCATATATTGGAGATCATTTATCTTTTTTTCTACATGTATGATTGTCATGTATATTTGTTATATTGGATAGAGGGAGTGACTGTAGGGAGCTTGGAAAGCCTGCATTCAAATACTAGAAATAAAATAAAATTAAAAATCTGTTCTAAAGTAATTAAAAATAATGAGTTAGAAATGTCAGTAATTATAATTGTTGCACCATTTTTATTGTTTTTAATGCTATCAGTAAAGAAAGGTGCCCAAAAAAGACTTTGTTATAAATTAGTATTGAATGAACAACTCAGGAAATTTTCAGAATTATTAACTCAATGTATTCAAGATGTCTAAATTTATAAATGACAACAAAAAAATACAATAAGCTGAAGTGCAAGGTCGGGTGAACTAAAATATTACGAGATCAAATAAATCACTTCACTGTAATCGGTAAAAATGTTTATCTATGCACCAATTACCAACCAATCGAAAACTTGATAAAAATGAGATGAAATATATTAGAATTGTAAAAAAAATAAGAAATAAAAATGGTGCACTATTCAGAATTAAGGGAAAGTTCTTTAGTTTTAGTTCAATTTTTTATATTTTACTAGTGTGGAATATCTTATAAAGATGGCAATACCAAGTCAAGGGCTAGTGGCTCAGTGGTTAGTATAGCTGTCTTCTCAAGCAGCTGGCCCAGGTTCACTTCACCCCAAACAATGCTTTGACATATATATAAAAAAGACGACAATACTTATTATTTGGTTTTGTTAATTTTTGTGAGTTGTTTTAAAAAATAATTAATTATTATTTTATAAGATTTTGGGTATACATCCAAACAAACGATTAATTTCAATAACATATTTTAAAATTAGGATTTAAAAAAAAATCTTTATTATCCCATACGCAAAACTTTAGATTTTAATTTTAATGTTATTTATTTTTTTAAAGCTGCTTTTGGGTGTAAGTTATATTAGCCATAATTATGGAGTTCAAAACTTTCAAAAATGCATTAGGCTAAATAAAAATTAGTATTATATTTTCATTGGATATTTTACTTCACAAAACTCCAATAAAAGAGCTATTATATGTTAATGAGGAAAACTTGTTTAGCCTAAAAGATTGTTGATTAGTAGTATTTGATAGTTTCTTGGCAATCCCAAAGATTAAAGGTTATCTTATTTATATTCTTTATTATAATAACAATCCATAGAAATATTTAATTTCATATACAATTTCTCTTCCAGAAGTTTATTTTATAATTTGTAATCATCTTTGATTTGAACCATATGGTCAAATATCACTCATTTATCTCTTGTTGTTTATAACTGCTTTTTTTAAATTTTTAAACATCCACTTCTTTAATTTTTCTATCATCTTCTTTTTGCCTTGTTTGTGGTTTCTGTTATCATTCTTTGTTATTACTTTAAATTCATTTCATGATTTTAAACTTTCTTCTCTAATTTTTGTCCAGTATTTTCCAATTTCTATTAAGTATTTTATATCTTTTTAATTTCTGCCTAGTATTTTTATCTCCTATAATCTTCCTCTGACATTTTATCGAGTATTTCTTTTATCATGTTCATTATTATTGAATTCTCCTTTTTACTGCATTTCCTCTATAGTCCAACATTAATGATCCTTCCATCTTAAGTATAACCCTTGATTTCTCTCATATTTTAAATTTACTAACAGTTTTGTAATATGAAATAAAGGGAAGAAACCCAACTTCTCAATTCCCATCTCTGATCTGGAGAGCAAGAATTATCATACTTCCTGGCTGTTAAACATGATTCTGAGCATCAAATTCTTATATGGATGATAAGTTATTTATTATTTATTTTTTATCGTACTATATTTTAATTTAGTTTTTAAAATGCTTGCTGTTGATAGATCCCCTCTCTCAGCTCCACTCTGATTCTGTATTGGTCAGTTTGTATAATGATTCAGCTGCTTCTGTTTAATGGTAGAAAAAAAACCTTAATAATAATTTCATAATCATCATCAACAGGCATCAGACATAAATAAAGCCATTCCAACTCCAAGAAAGAAAGATAAACAGAACAAATAATAATAGTAGTAATAGCAGTAGCAGTAGTAGTAATAGCTTTAATAATAGTAGTAATAGTAATAATGCAAAAAATTTCGATGTGATAAAAAAAAAATCATGAGTGAAGCCTAATAAAAAAAATGTGAAATTTCCAACATAAAACATTAATATACAAAAAATAGTTACTTACAAATAACCAACTTTTATTCATATTAATTACAATCCAATCCCACTTTTTTCTTGCTAAATCACTAATGTTAATTTTAATGTTCCTCTTAAATATGTTATACATAACATTTTGGGCCAATATATTTTCAATAGCTGCAATGGGTTTTAAAAAATATTCTGTTCAATTTATAAATGACAATAGTATGATCTGATTAACATTTATGTTTGATAGTCATTTTTATTGATTTTTAAAATAATCATATAAATGTTTAAACAATTGGTTGATGGCAAAACTCCAGCACATTTATATAATTCAAATACTTGTAAGTCTAAAGGTTTAAACAAAGTAATTCTTAATGTAACGTTTTAAAACTTTTGTAAAAATTTCAAGTAATATGCTGCAATACCCTATAATGTTATTCCATAACATAACATGTCTAAATATTTGATTAACTTTAGATGTAGGAAAATATGAAAAACTTTTAAAAAAAATTGAAATTAGTAAAAAAAAGTTGCAAATTAGAAAAAAAAGTGATAAATTGATTTATGAAGAATATCAGATACAATAGTAAAAAGTATCATTATGTATGAAAATGAGCTTCAACAATTAAGGGAAAAGAATGGAAAGGGGATTGATAACTGCAGAAATGAATTATTGTCAAACACCTGCAGGAAGGAGTGTGCACAAGCGATAAAAAGAATTTGAGAAATAATAAATATTGCATACACTATAGTAAGTGATATCAAAACAAGAGAAATGGTATACAGACATATAGAGAATGTCTCAGCAAAGATTACCAAAACAAATATTGAAACTGGATATCATCTGACAAGAAAAAAGAGAGTTTTCCAAAAAAATTGAAAGAGGGAATAACAAAATTAGAGACAAAATTTTGCATTATGCATGGACAGAGAGGCAATAGCGATTGGGAATTATAAGACATCATAGAGCATTATAAAACATTTTTGAAGAAAATAAAACAAAAAAAATTAAATAGAATTTTGATAAATTTTTTGAGGATGAAATTATTATATATTCTAATTATTATTTTAAGGTGAATGTTTATTACACATTTTAGATATAATCATAAAAACAAAATTTAATCATTTCAAATGATTAAACAAAATAGTTATTATATTTTTTTATATTTTTGAAAGTGTTACCTTCTTTACCTGAAAATAAAATAATCCAATAAACAAAAAATTTTCCACAAAAGTCTAGCAGTGATTTTATAGAACTGATTATTATACATATATATTAGATAATTTATTTTAAAATGCATACTGAAATTTTTTTACATATCTGGAAGATTCAAGGAAAACTACTAAAAATATTAAACAATAAATTTAATGCATAAGTTTGAAATAAGATATTGTTTCTCCCCCCCCCCCATATATCATATCATCAACCAGAAGGTGAACCCACAACCATCTGCAACCGACTATTTGCTTGCAAGGCGGCTGCACTGACCTCTCGGCTAACAATGCTTGACAATAAGATATTGTTTTGCAGATTTTTCTCAAACAATAGTAAAAAAAAAAATATTTTTTTTTTTTCAGATTTTTCTTTTCCTGCTAAAATCTCAAAAAAAACTTTATGTACAATTTTCAATACACTTCACTTGTGTAAGTGAAAGATGTTTGACTTGAAAGCAGTGATAAATTCTAAAATGCACAGTTCTATAAACTAACCAAATCTAGCAAATACTTGGCTTATCAAAAAATGAAAAAAAACTTTAAAAAGAAAAATTCTACAAACTAACAAAATCAAGAAAATGCTTGACCTGAAAATGGTGGTCAACCCCAATAAGAAAAGTTCTAAAACTAAAATATGTCAACTACTGTCAATCTAAAAAAAAATACTATCATTTCTTTAATAGTTTTAACAAGGCTAAAATGATCTAAAGTTTTTTTATCACCTGTCCAATATTATTTCAATAATACATGCATAAAATTATTTTGATTTTATTTGGTTTCAAAAAGAAAGTGCATATAACACCCATAAACTATTTTTCTTTATTTTCATTTGCAAAATAAAAACTAAATTTTTTTTTTTTTATGTTCAGTGAATCCCTCAGGTATATAAATAAATCCTAGAGCATATACAAAATAGTTACACTAATCTGTTTTTTTTTAATGTGTCATGGCATCGGCCGGGATGCGAACCTGCTTACCCGGGACAACTGTTTGTAAGGCAGCTGTGCTGACCTCTCGACCACTTGACTACACTGATCTGTTAGAAAAATTATTTAACTGCAATGCAATAGTGCACTTTTATTTCTCAGATTGTAAGAAATACTGAACAACAATTTTTAAACTGCGTAATAAAAAAATACTCAAGTTTTGTGAGCCGAACTTACATGCTCTCACTTGCAATCACTCACACATGAGCATCAGTTTGAAAAGCATAAGTGCATACTTATGCTTAGAACTTCTCTACATATAAGTCAACAAATCAGGACTTCAGTCTATTGTGTGCATAAGCAATAAATTACTAATTGCCTTGCACTAACCTATTCATTCCGTAACAATGGTTAAGTGCATGTAAATTTGTAGAAGTGCATGACTGGAGATTTGTTTCTTCTTTATAATATTACATACACAGTCTGCACTATATGAATAATAGACTATTTATTACAGTAAATTCAAAATTTACTATGAATTTGATTGCAGGTGCTTAAAAATGAGATTTTATCTCTATCCTGTTAACAGAGTGAATAAGTTTGTACAATCCAATTAATAATCTATAACTCAGACACACAATAGATTGAAGGCCCTGATTTCAATATGGTGAGCAAAGGTTGGCATATATATATAGATAAATTCTAAGCATAAGCATACACTTATGCTTTTCAAACCGCACATGAGCAACTGCATGTAAATTCATAAAAGTGCATGACTGGAGGTTTGTTTTTTCTTTATAATAGTACATATGCAGTCTGAGCTATATAAATAATAGACTATTTAATACAATAAATTTTTTGGTGTGAAAAATAATCATAAATGTATCTGCTGATGTATATTAATAAAATACATCTTTTTTTTTTTTTGTAATCAAAATGTTATGGGAATGAAGCACACATAAAAAAAGATAATACTAGCCCCACAAACTAAATACACCACTGCTACATAGTTTTATATAAAATCAATGTTTATCATATGTCATTTATGAGGTATCTTAGTTTAAAGTGTCAAAATATGCTTAAATTATATGCATGTAAGCTAAGAACATTGTTGGAAGGCAGATCAGGTTAATTAGACAACATGATCCAGTAATAACATGTGGTCATTGTCAGTAGCAGTTTCCACTTCCTTAATATAATTCATCATAGCATTTCAATTTTAGAGTTTTATCACAAAATCTAGTAAACACCACCTCACTAAGATATATTATCATTTTCAACCCTATTGATCCACTGGGGATGAAGATCTCCCCAAGTTTAATTCATTTTTCCAATCTGTACTTTCTCTTCACATTAGAACAGCATTTTTTTTTTCATCTACCCAGCTCACTTCTGGTCTCTTTCTAGGTCTTTTACAATCTCTTGTGATTTTAACATTTCCACAGTTCATTTATTATCATTTTTTTCTAGTAATATGTTTAGTGCAGTCCCATTTCAGTCTTTTAATTCTTTCATTAATATCAGGGACATCTGAAAACAAACTTAAGATACATAAGATTTATTATATATAAATATATTCTGCTATTAAAAACCAGTGGGTGTGTACGTGCAAAAATAGAGTTTATATAAAAACGCAACTGTGATGTTTTAAAAAATAATGTGTGTGCACTCACTACTAAATTAAGATGTGCGTGTTTATAAATATAGTTTCATACTTTAGATAAAATATTATAGAAATCAAAACTTTGGTTTGGACAATTACATTAATATGTATGATTATTACGAATTTATAACAATAATTTATTATTCTTCCAAAAGTATAGGTTAAGGTTTCTGCTTTATTCCAGTATTATATAGAATAATCCAGAAAGAATTTTACAATGCACTTTAGTACATTGTACAGGCTTAAGCCTTCATTTATATATGTAATATATGCGGGATTCGAACTCAGACTTTTAGAAAAATAATTATAACATTGTTTTAATAAATCACATTAAAATGAAAAAGATGTTTAATGCATTTAATGAAACGCAGTGCAAACATAATTTTAGAACCTTTTTGCTAATACTGTATACTAGAAGAATTATTATCAATCTGCCACCATATTCGAGTTTTAGATCTTTATTATTATTAAGTAATTTTGTTGTTTTGAAAACGCAGCTTTGAAGAATAAATAGGGTATCTGTTTTCGTATTGTTTCGAATGTGCTCATTCTAATCTATACTTGACAACCTAATTGATGCAAAAATATAGCTTCGTTTTGAGAATCGGGAAAGAAGTTATTTTCGTTTATTCCAGAAGGAAAAAGTTACTTATCTCGCTTTTATAATTTCCCATAAAGCACATTAAAAAAAAAACAAGATTTTTAATACATTTATTAAAACGCGAAAGCAAAGCACGGTTTATATATTGAATAAATATAGCATTAAAATACTACAGTAAATAGATCAATATGGCATAAACTTTAAATTTTACACCTTTTTGTTATTATTGTTTCTTTACTATTGTAGCTTTGTAGAATTATAAGCACTTGTTTACATATACTTTGAATTTGTATTTAATTATTCTAATCTATACTTTTTATCAATACAGTATGTGCGAAGCCCCAACGATTTTTTAAATGCTTGAGCAGGTTGTTTTTACTTCCCCAAAAAGGAACAAATTGTTTATTACTCTTTTTAATTTAAAACCTCTTGTTTTCGTTCATTCAAGTAAGGAGTAAAGTTGTTTACCCTACCTCTAATTATAATCACGTCAACAAATACATTAATTGATATTGTAGAATAACAGCTCCTATAAGATCCACCCGCCCCCTTCTCTTCCCTAAATTAGGTCATTGCCTAACATGAGATGATTCGTTAAAAACACTAGTAGAATATAACTTTGAAATGTCAAAAAAACAAAAACAGCTTAATTAATACATATAAACTCACTATGTTAATTTATACAATTTCATTTTGCTTCTTAAAGTTGGTTATTAATCAATCTCTAAAAAGAAAACAAGTTAATGTTTTAAGCCAATAAACATCACATGACCACCACCTTAATGTTTACTAGAAATAAAATTACAGAACATCAACTTATTATTACCGAAGAAGGTGAAATACAGGCCATCGAAAGCTACGATGTGTTGGGTCTTTTCGAATTCAGGACTGAGAATATTATATTCTTCTTCGATAAATTTAACTTACAGCGGCATATAAGTTGGAAGATCACAGTAAGTGCTTTATTTCTTTTCTAAATCTTTAAGATGAAACAATGCTAATTTGAAAGATTTTATTATTTATGCTGATTAAGTTAACGCGTGTTACAGTGCTTACAATAGTACATTTATGAGCATATTATTGTTACTTCATATATATACAGTATATTCTTAGTATGTTCTGAAAAAAATAAATTACACAAAGTTTTTATTATTATTATTTTTGCTTTATATATATTATATTTATACATTAATGTTTTGCTAAGAAAATTTTAATTAATAATTTTACTCGTTCATTGAATTATCTTGTAATTTTGGAATGAATCTTTGCTTATAGAGTAATTAAAAGCCATCTATGACTTTAAATAGTTAATATAAATTGCTGTCTAAAAAATTTTCAATTTATTAAATATGCTTCTAAACTATTTTATAAGATATACATATTATTGTTATGTAAGAGCGTACAGATTTGATTTTATTCAGGTTTATCATATATGCGGTAAATGAAAAAAAAAAAAAAATTGTATTTATAATGCATAGCAGATATTTTTTATTTTATATAATATACATATATAGTGTTCATATTTCACAAACCTGGGAGTTAACGTTTAGTTTATTTCATACTTATTTTACATAGCTGATATTTTTTTTTATTCTATGCAATATATATATATGTAATGATTCTTATTCGATGTCTGTATTTTTTCAATATTAAATTGCAAGATTACATATATATAATGTTCATATTTCATTGCCACGTGTTTAAAGATTAGCCTGACGGAAAGAAAAATTATTATAGTCATTTTATATTTTATTGCAAGATTTGATCAGAACTAATTTGAGCGAAAATTTAAATTTAAGACTATCTTGACTATTACTACCGATTGTATGTACAGATAGGGAAATACGGCACTTACGTTCCTTTCTCTAATGGCTTCCAACCTCTCTCCCATTGTATTAAACATTTTTTTAATTGATTCTACTTTTGACAAAATTCTTTTCAATAAAATATTGTTAGAAATACTTTTAGCTAAGTAGATTCTTTCTTAAAATAAAATATTGCTACTTGTATATATCTAAATATGATATAGTTAGAATTATATGGAAGAGTTGCAGTAGCGGGGTTAACATATGGTAATGATGTATTATGTGTTAGTAAAGGGGTATTAGATTACTTAGTAAAAGTACAAAGGGAAGTAGGAAGACATGCATTGGATGAGATTTATGGACAGCAAGGGAGGCAATTCAAGGAGAAATGGGATGGTCAAGTTTTTATATGAGAGATGCAAAAAGTAAAATGAAAATGTTTGGTAGATTGCAGTTTATGGATAATAAAAGAATAGCCAAAATAGTATTTAATTGGGTTACGAGTAAAGGGCAGGCAACAAGATGGGTGAAAAAGGTAATGTGGTATGCAAAAGATTTGGATAAAGAATTTATATCAGTATATTTGTACAAAAGATGTGATGATTGTGTTAGGAGGATTGTTGAGTGTTGTAGTGGTAAGGAATGGGATAAAAGAATAGATTTAATAATAAAGAATAGGTAGTTAGAGAGATGGAGAACTAGTATGGAGAGTAAAAAGAGTTTAAATATATATATATAGAAGTAAACAATATTAGGTGCGAGTTAATATATGATAACAGTAATGAAAGTAGTTTATTGTTTAAGGCTCGAATGGGATCTTTAGCAACAAGAGAATATACATGTAAATGGAAAAATATGGGTGATTTAGTCTGTAAATTGTGTAAGGAAGGAATAGAAAATATTAGACATCTGTTAATTGAATGTAAATGCTTGAAAACAGAAAGGGTACTTATAATGAAATTATGGAAGAATAAATATGAAAAAAGTGATTATACAGAAAGTGGATTATTGGTTTTTATGTTGGGTTTGGGAAAAGATAAGGGAGATTTAGATATAAAGGCTATAGAATTGACAAAGATTATGTTGTGAAAATGGGATGGAGCAGAATATGGGAAAACTTAGAATGGGGAATGGAAAATAAAGTGGCTAACAGATTTCTATGGGTATAATTGCTGAGAGATTCTTGACTTTGTTTGAGGAGGAGCCACAGTACATCACATCGCATCACTGTAATTTGACGAATAACAATTAAGTCCACATTGCTTACGTTATTTAAATTTCCAGAAAAGTCCTATTAGCATTAAATAAATCGAGTAAATAATTTTTTTTATGGTTTTAGTCGCGCGTAGATTCAACAATTTTGTTTTTTAAAATGTTATATTTATTACCAATTTTAAAATAAGAATTTTTATTATTATGTTAGGTTTTGGGTTTACAAAGAATGTTCTTAGAACGAGAATAGTAAAAATCAAAATGCTGTAATATTGTATCATCATCAATGGTGTTTCGTCCTATGGATAGATCCGGAGAACAGTCACATTACAAGTTCATCCATTTCTCCTGTCTATTCTCTTCAATTCCTCATATTGAATAAGAATATATAATTATTTTTAGGTTAACTTAGCAGAAAAATACAGCAGTTACATATTAAGTGAACTAGCGCACTCTTTTATTTTAATATATTCTTCAAAAGTTTAGACAATTACTATATTGGCTAAAATCTTATGTTCTCTTTCCATTTTATAACTGTGACTTATTAAATTCTCTATTCAACTTTTATAATGTAATAATGTTCATTTCTTTTTTAAACTTAGTCTAATTTAAATGTTCATTTATATAAAGTATAATATATATTTACAATTTGTTTTTGTTACTTAATTAAACCTATGTAATATAAAACCCAAAAACAATATTTTTATTTCTTCCAAATAAATTACATACACGATTAAAATCATTATTAAGATAAATAAATAATCTTAAAACATACATCTGAAAAATTTATATATATTTTTTCTTTTCTATAATTATCGTCTTCCATTTCCAATCCGAGACTGTCCATTCATAAATTTCCCCTCAAATTTCGGTCTCTGATTTCTCTATATATTTTTATCTCTTGAACACTCTCTTTTGTCTTTCTTGCTAATATCTAGTTTAATATTTGTTTTGATAATCTTTTCTGAGATATCGTCTATAAGGGTCTGTATTTTTCCATATTATCTTCTGTGACGCCATTTGTTATAATATGCTCAGTATAAATTATTCCTGTATTTTTTTATTGTTTATGCATTTTCTCCTTGACCCTTCTGCAGATTTTCACTAATAATTCATTTCTGGAAATTATTAATTCCCTTTTAAGTCTCACCTTCAACTTTCAAATCTCAATTTCATACAAATTTTATTTAATTAAATTAAAATTATTATTAATTGCAAAGCTAGTTTACTACAAACATCGTAAGTCTGGAATTGCAATATTACATAATGAATACATGAATTAATAAGCATCCCGTAACTGATAAGAAAGAAGCAAGAGTGCTTCATGAAAGAATAGTTTGGATTACTTGTCGTGTGCCCTGAAATTGTCAAGATCATATCGATCCATAATTGTTTAAAAATTTTATATATACCATTTCAAATTTTTTGTCAAACAAAACTTGATCAAACTTTTTAATTGGAAATTGTATAATGAACATCTTGACATCTAGTATAAAAATAATATATTTTGTTATTGCCAAATTTAGTAACGGTTTTAACCAGTGTTAATATTTGAAATGTGAAGTATTATCCATTAATTTGCTCCAATAAAATTATTATAATATCTCACCATTTTTTTTCCAGATCTTGTTTTTATTCTTTTGTCATCATCATCATTTTTAATTATTAATCTCCCACAGGATGAAGGTCTTTCTAAGTTCAGTCTATTTTTTCCAATCTCTAGTCTTTCTTTTCCACATTATTCCAGCACATTTTATTTCATTCATCCATCTCACATGTGGTATCTTTCTAGGTCTTTTACAATTTTTTGGAATTCTATGGTAATATTAGAATATATCAGTTTTCATCTTTATTTGTACTAATACATAATTCTTATCTATGTTTTAGCCATAGATCTAGTGTCAAGGACTTTTTAACTACTCCTTCCCAAAAATCTTCTAGTGCTCTTCTGAGTTCATCATATGCAAAATATATCCTACTATATGCTGCTCTTAACATTCTGATTATTTGTTAGATCATTTTCATGAGTATATTTGCATAATCTTAATGTGAATATTAATAAAAGAAACACAACACTGTTTTACATCTCAACAATATATACAAGGCATTAATTTCAAAATATGATTAACCTTAAAACTTATAATATTCAAAAACAATATAAATTTAATATGGCCTTGTTTTATAAAACAAATTTGGTCATTTCTTATTAACATTTCTCACCTAGAGGATAAGATAGTCAATGAGGAACTGAATATATTAAAATATCTATTACTGAATTGGATTCAGATTTACATATCTATTACAAGCAAGTTGACTTGAAAATTACAAATGGATTTTTTTATTGTTTTTTAATTTGTTTAGTACTTAATTAATATAATATTAATCCTTTCTAAGAAAAAATTCTTGAGCCAATGGAAATATTACATTGTAAAGTAAAATTCTGTTACTATTTTTATTTAATTTATACTTAATTAATTAAAAATAAATATTTTCTACTAAAACTTGAACTACTCTTCTGAAATAATTAATATTTCATAAATATTTTGTGGGGAAAAAGTTTAGAGAATTGTAAGTTTTTTTTTATTTCCAAAATCAAAATGGAAAAATAGATCTGTCAAAATCATTGGCAGCAGGAACTCATGGAGAGAAAAAGGAACAAAAAAGATCATTAAACGAGACTGATGATGAAAATATAATGCTATGACTAAGATACTTTTCAGTATTAAAAACACTTAGCTTTAAAATAAAGTTCTTTATTATCAAGCAAACATGTTATGCTGTTAAATGTTTCAACATTTTCTAAATTATTAAATTGAAATTATATATTTTATTTATAATTAGTGGCCATCAGGTCAGCATATTTGCCTTCCAAGCAGTTGTCCCAGGTTCGCTTCCCAGCAGACTCTTTGACACACACACACACACACACACACACACACACACATATATATATATATATATATATATATATATATATATATATATATTAAATAATACTTTTATGTAATCAGCCAATTAAAAAGTAGAAGAATAATAAAGTAATCATTTCATAAAAGCAATTCAATGCTTTTTTGATTTCATAGTATTCCAAAATAGCTTAAAATTTCCATTTCAATAAAAACTTTAAATTTCATTTTTATTTTACTAGGAGTTTTTAGAAAGTTATATTTAACACATGGACAACTGCTAGGTCAGTTTTCTGCTCAATCACCATGGTCAATTATGCCAAAGTTAAAGAGAAGCTTTGTGCAGTTTTCCAGCAGATAATGATAACAACAATATTAACATTAATGTTAATTTTAATAATAATAATAATAATTTTTAAACAAAAGCAAAACTCTCCATACAGTAGGCCACCCTGTGCTAACCAGAGTAATCAATAGATGCCAGAAGGCTTGTGCATAAAATCCCTGTGTGTGTGCTAGTATGAGATGGTGATCATGTGAATAATAATTTTTATTGGATTATTATTACTATTGTTAATACTATTATTATCATTATTATTAAAGTAATAATAATATTTATAGATGTAGCTACTTTATAAATTCTAAAATCCAAGATGTTTAAAATTCTTGTAGCAATTTTAAAAAATCATGATTTTATATTAAATTATAAACACACACTCATGCCTAAAGTTAATTGTTAAAAAGAAGCAATATACTAATAAAATATATAATTTGTGAATATAGTCAATAACTTAGTTAAAATAAAAAGAATAAAGCAATATTTATATTAATATACACACTAATGGTAAAACAATTTAGAATAGTGATATAAAAACTTTTAATGTAATATTTGAATGTAAGAATGTTTGTGGCCTTTGATATATTTTAGATTTGAATACTGTTTTAAAATATTTAGCTAAAGTTATTTTAAATCTAAATAAAAATCTCACATTTTTACGGAATGGTAAATAAAATTAAAAAAAAAAAATCAACCATTTATTCTAATATCTGTAATATAAGTATTTATTTTAATCTTATAATTTGTACATTTAATTTTTATTGTATATAATTAAATATATTTTGTAATTTTAAAATGGTTTCATTGTAATTGGTGCTATAATTTCTTCAAAAAGTTGTCTGCAATGATAAAAAGAGAATAACTTTTAATCTTTTCTACATGTACCTTAAATGTTTCTATAATAGCCAAATGATGTAGTTTTTGACTACAGAACTCTCAAACCTCAACACAAAATAGGAACTTTATAAAGATAAGAGCAGCGGTCATCTTATCTTTAAGTTAAATTCTTAATTATGTAGGACAATCTGAAACACCTTGATTTGAAAGCTTACTCTCTTCACATTTAAGTCCATTATTTTCTTTCACAAATTAACTTATGGAAAATCTTGCGATTTACAAGTTAATATTAAGCTATTTTTAATGGGAATATAGAAACTAATGTAACATTCTGCTTATTTATCAAGTGCACAGGGAGTGTGTAATTAGAAAAAGAAAGACTTTACTCTTTTTCACATGTTTCTTAAATGTTTTAAGCCAATGAGTGGCAATATGTATAGAGAGTTTTGCTTGCTCCTTAAATGTTTTCATAATAGCCAAACAATCTAGTTTTTGACTATGAAAGGGCTTCTCAAACTTCAATACAAGATTGACCTGTATAATTAAGCATTTAGGTTAAAGATAAAATGACCATTTCTTATTTTTATCAAATCCCTATCTTGTACTGAGGTTTAAGAAGTCCCTCTGTAGTCAAAAACTACATAGGTTTGGCCATTATACAAACATTTAAGGTGGATGTGAAAAGGGTTAAAGCCTTTCTAATTACAGACTTCCTGTGCATTTAATAAATAATATGAATATTACATTTTGAAGTTATGTTTACTATTATTACAAAGCCTTAATTATATATAAAATATATTATTTAAAAAATAACATCAAAGAGAGCATATATTTAATTATCTAAACTAATCAATAAAACAACTAAAATTAAACCAGACTAACCAAAAAAAATTATATAACACAACCAAAGGTTTCCCTGCTAAAGTAATTTCTCAAAGTCAAAGGATTAGGGGATTTGAACTCAGTCTTTCAAACTCCCTTCTGTCATCCATTCTATATTATACAACCACTACACATAACCATATACATGTGAGAAATATAAATAATTTCCAATATACATGCTTTGTGCTGAACCAGCACCCATCAGTTGGTCCACATCATCATCTCTCACACATATATATATAATCAGTGTTCGGTTTATATTAAGATAGAAAATCTTCAAACTTTAATGGATAGGTTTTAATCTTCTCTACTCTCCAACTCTTTAGCCATCCATATCATTGAAAATCTGAAGATGGCATGTTCAAAGCCTTTATTTGCCAAATTTTGTTGGGTCATAGCCATGTTGACTGCAAGTAAATCTGATCTCTCATATGATATGGATGGCTTAAGGGTTGGAAAGTAAAGAAATTGAAGCTTGTCTATTAAAGTTTGAAGATTTGCTATCTTAATATAAACCGAGCACTGATTATATATGTGTGGGAGATGATGATCCGAACCAACTGATGAGAACGGTTCAGCACAAAATACATATATTGGATATTATTTATCTTTTTCAAATGTATGTGATTATGTATATCGGTAGTATAAGATGGAGTGAATGGCTGAAGGGAGCTTGAAAGTCTGGGTTCAAATCCCCTCTAATTACATCTAGATTAAAATATAAATACTATAATGTATTTAAATATTATATAAATATATACATACACAACATTTATATATATATATCATCAAATATTATTACAAAGTCTTAAATATATTACTTTAAAAATGAGATCAAAAAGATCCCAAATGTTTAAATCGATTACAGAGCACATATCTACTTATCTACCTAACATAAGTCTGATTTAAAAATTTATATAAAAAATGTTAATATATATAACAAAACAGATAATTTGGACACATATTATAAAGTTTAAAATATTTTATTAAATATATAATGAGGAAAAAATTCAAAATTCTCCAGTTATTATATCAGGACTTATTGCCGTCTCATTTTTAAGATTACAGAGAACTGTTTGGGCTTTAGATAACTCGATATCTTTGGTCAAATCTAAATAGTAAATAAAATAAATATTTCATTAAAAGTTGTCATCATTTTTTGCATCATTGTTCAAATTCTGATTAAAATACTTCTTCCATCTATTTGAAATGTCATTGCTATCAAACAAAAGTATCAGAACTATTGTTGGATTTAATAGAATTGTTTATAAAACCATCAAAACATTACCTGATCACTATTTCATATGCTTGCACATGCTGTTAATAAGAGTACCAAACTCTCCATATAGTAGTACAACCTAGTGCAAGCCTTTATAATCAATGAATGTAGGAAGGTTTTTGCATAAAATCCCTATCTAATGCCTACTCATCCAACATCCCCAGACTACTCTCTAGCTTGTGGCTTTCATATGACTATACAAGCAAATGAGCTTGGGTTGGAAACACTATGGTGTTTTCATCTTGGGCTCCTAGTTTTATAATTAATCAAATAGGTAAAAGATGGCTGGTAGAGAATTGCATTGGATCCTAAGATCTAGGTATAGTATTTCTCAAATTTAAGGCTTGTCACTGATGAAAGCCACAAGCACACTAGATAGAAATTTTATGCACAAACCTTCCTGTATCCATTGATTATGAAGGCTTGCACTAGATGGCACTACTGTGTGTAGAGTTTGGTACTCTTAGAATTACGTGATCACATTTCTATACTAGCACATTAATTGTTGATAAACAGAGCAAAACTCTCCATACAGTATTGCCATCTGTGCTAAACAGAGTAATCAATGGACGCCAGAAGGCTTGGGCATAAAATCCCTATCTAATGCCTACTCATCCAATATCCCCAGACTAGTTTCTGGCTTGTGGCCTTTGTCAGCGAGGGGCTTTGGATCTGAGAGCACTGCATCTAGATCTTAGGATCTAACGCAACCCTCTAGCAACCACCTTTTATCTCTACTTAACTACAAAACTATGAGAATGAAATTGAAAACACAAAAAATATTTTCAATCTAAGCTCAATCGCTTATATAGTCATATGGGTCTGAACTCAGTTCAGCACCCATACATTTTGGTGTCTTTGGCTCTTTTACAACCATAGCCACCACTATCCTATTAGGCAGGATTGGTATTAAACCATTAAGCATCACATGATTACATTTCCTATACTAGCACATTAATTAAGAGTTTTGTTCTGTTTATCAACAATTAATGTGCTAGTATAGGAAATGTGATCATGTGATGCTTAATGGTTTAATACCAATCCTGCCTAATAGGATAGTGGTGGCTATGGTTGTAAAAGAGCCAAAGATACCCAAAATGTATGGGTGCTGAACTGAGTTCAGACCCATATGACTATATAAGCTATTGAGCTTAGATTGAAAATATTTTTTGTGTTTTCAATTTCATTCTCATAGTTTTGTAGTTAAGTAGAGATAAAAGGTGGCTGCTGGAAGATTGCATTAGATCCTAAGATCTAGATGCAGTGCTCTCAGATCCAAAGCTTCTCACTGATGAAGGCCAAAGCCAGAAACTAGTCTGGGGGATATTGGATGAGTAGGCATTAGATAGGGATTTTATGCACAAGCCTTCTGGCATCCATTTATTACTCTGTTTAGCACAGGTGGCAATACTGTATGGAGAGTTTTGCTCTGTTTACTCGTAGAATTGTTTATACTATTTCTCAGGGTACATATGTTAGTTTCAGTGTGTCAAAAAAGATCTAAACTGTGCAACAAGCAGTGTTATGCTGCAGTTTTAATCCATTAGTTATTTTTTTAAGTCTTTTTGAGAGTTGTTGAACTTCTGCTTTTAGATCTTTGAAGTTCCGCCTTTAATTTATTATTTGAAAAGCAGAAAATGTCCGTTTTTTAATCAAATTTTTAATAATATGATTGTCAGAAAACCAGTCATGATTTTTCATTTTAGGGAACCAAAAACTATTTATTTATAATCATAACATAATTTTTACAAGAATTCCATATCTCAGTAGATGATAATTCTGAAAGTCTGAATTAGTAATTCTAATGTATAATAGTTGTTGAAATTTTGTACATAAAGTAAATACTTCTAAGGAATGAGCATCAATTTGCTTGTCAATATGATTAGAATAAGATCTATTTCTAATGCAACTATCATTTTAATCTTGCCACATACCAATCTATGATCTGATCATTCCAACAATCTGAATTTTTGTGTTAATATGAATTTCTCTTAAATTATAATTCCTAAAACATAATGTAATCTATAAAATACCACTGTTTTACATATAGATGAATTAATGTTCCTTTATATAATATTTTTTTTGTCTAAACAATGTTTGGAATAGTCCATCCATATGTTGCATGAAAAGTCAGTAACAACAGGCCATTTAAATGTACATCACCAATACCATTATTTCCAATAACATTTGGCCAAACTCCACTATTTGTAACAACATGTACATTAAAGTCTCCAAGACAAAAAAGTCATTTTAATAATATTGCTTTAATAATGCTTCAGCAATGGATAAAAGTTTTCTTTCTGATCATCTGAATCTAAGATTTGAACATAGGCATTAATAAAATGAATGTGCATACTAAATTTTAACACCATTAGCTATTTATTAATACACTGATGAATTCATGGAATGGAAGATATTAAATTACATTTTACTGCAAATCTAACACCATCGATTTTCCTTTCAATGATTGGTCTGCCCTACCAAAAACTTGCAGCCATCTATCTATTTTATTAAACTTCCTTTCTCTAGAAAAATAATTCTTACCACCTTTATCTTTAAATTGGACATCTTTTTAGTTGTAAGTACTGATCTAGTGTTAAAGAGTCTGTATTAAGTAAAATTTGCATATTCCACAATACCTCTTTTCAGAGAAAAATTACATTTCTAGTACTTGTCTTTTAGTATTACTCTATCTCATGCTTTACTACTACCACTGATACTATTATTTCTGTCTTTAGTGAATCTTTAAATGCAATAACCTAGTCAAACTTTTTGAAAGAAGCTCATAATAGGCAATAAGATTACTTAAATAAGAATGCCTAAATATACAATCTTTGCCCAGCTGAAATTCTTGTCTCAAATCCAGCTCTAATCTGACTCATTCAATGATTATACTGCCTCAAGAAAAGATCATATCTGAGGGTCTATCATTTATTAAGACTATTCTTTTTTAAATTCTTGACACTCTGAGGTGAAATACTTTATAAATGTACATGTAATTATTTGTTTGGTGTACAAAATATGTAACTAATATGGATGAATGTGTGATAGAAGTTATTATCTAGTCAGCGGCATAATGGTTTGTTGATTGTATAAAAAGTAATAAAAATTTTCTGTATATATATATTTATATACAGTTGATGACATAGTTCATTTTGTATAACCTATTATATAATGATTAATAGTGAGAGTTTGACTATACTTTGGGAACCAAGTTATGTGATAGAACTACTAAATACTAAGTTTCTGTTTTATAAAAATATTTAACTGATTCTGTTGATGAACAGTGACCCTGTAGAAACTAATTTTAAAATTCTCTAATAATCATGAATAAAGCACTTAGTAATTATAGAATTTGATTTAATTCTCCTATTGGAATGAGTTTTTATTTATAAACAATTGGGATTATCTTTAAGAGTACCACTAGGAGTTCATATTGATTAAAAATGATTGATTTCAGCCATCTGGATAACTAATAAACACTTAATTATCATCAGAGATATAAATTTGTGCTTGTAAGAATGCAAATGTTTTCCCCAATAATAAAAAATTCCATTATGGAGAAAAAAAAAAAAAATAGTTTTTTAATAAAAGTTGATTATATGCTACAAGTATAGGTAGTATATAAATACAGATTCAAGTTTTATAGTGAAATTTGATTGTGTAATGCAACTACAGATAATATGCGAACACATATTACACTAAATGTGAATTAATTATCTTAAGAGTTTTTGAGACTACATACGAGTGTAAATTTCTATATACATGGCTTTTAAATTCTTGTTTTTGTTAATAAAGAATAATGAAAGTATTATTTCTTAGGTAGAAATGGAAAATCAAAACATCTATAAATAAACAGAAAGTGTAGCATTAAAATCACTTTTGCATTTAATAAAATAGGAAAAAAAAAGAATATGAGATTTTTAATGCATCTGGCATCTATTCTTTAGTTGCATAAGTAAAAAATAGTTTTTTAAATCAACTCATCTTTGATTTACTTCTCAAAAAATATGTTCATGTTAATTAAAGCATGCAATTCATGTCGTTCACTTTTATTTGAATTTGAGATTTTTTTTTCATGTGTCATAGCATCGGCCGGGCAACTGCTTATAAGGCAGTCACGCTGACCTCTCGACCACCAATGCTCATTGTAATAAATGCTTTATATTGCAACATATTGTGTATATATATATACTTAAACCATTAAAACATCACATGATCCCTGACCTTTATGCTAACACAGGCAGTTAAATCAGTAGCAAAAAAATTATCTTATACAATGGATTGACCTAGTTTAAGCTCTCATAATCAATAAATGCTAAAAGTTATTCATCAAAATCCCTATTCAGTACTTTTCTAGCCAATATTCTCAGATTAGCTTGGATTTTGGAACATTGCACCTAAACCTTTTATAGTTAACAAAAAGATAAAGGGTTCTGGAAGAATGCATTAGATCCAAAGATCCAAATGCAGTTCTCCCAGAGGATAACATCTATTGATTACCAAAGCTTTTTACTGACAATATTTTATATTTATAACTGGGTTTTTTTAAAAAAAACAAATGTGTTCATATTAAAACAAACAGTATATAATTAAAAAACTACTTGGTAGGTTGTATAGTTATTTTTTTCACACTTCATCAATTGAATCTATATCACATTGGTTGGAGATGTAAACAATTAACAAGGCATTATTTGATAATGTATAATAATAAACATTGATCAGACATTGCTTTGTGTGGAGGGGTAAAGCTCTCTCTCACTCTCTTTTTATTTATTCAAGATCAGTCTTTGTGATAATTCAGCATTCACTTCCCTTACCCTCAGCAATTAATCTAGAGTCCTTTTCTCAACATCTGCATTTTTTCATCTCTGTCATTTTTAGCACAGAAGCAAGAACCAAAAAGGTAATTAATCATTAAAAGTAATGAATAATAGGACTACCAAAAAACCCTGTTTGATTGTATTCTTATACTATATGTCATTTGTACTATTTTTGAAATACAAGCATAATTCATACACTTGGAGTTTGAATGTAATATAGGGGATTTGAACACAGACATTTAAGCTCTCTTCAGTTATTCACTCTATATCATATAACCAATATATATATATATATATATATATATATTGCCATTTCCTAAAAAGATAGCCTTATATACTACTATGCAGTTATAATCCCACCATACTTTTTAATAATAATGTAAGGTGTTTAAAATTGTTTCTCTATATCAAAAATATTTTCCATTTTTTAGCTATATTACTTGATTTAACTAATATTTTCTTGTTAACTAATTAAGTACTTTTTAAACTATTGTTTCATTTTCAAAATTATTTAGTTTTCTTTGTTCCTATGTTTAGCCTTTTTAAACACAAACTCATCAAACTGCAATTATAGCTTCAAAAGGAGAAATCTGTTAAAACGTAAATCAATAAAGGAGACCATGAGAACACAAAAGTTTAGTATACATATTTAAAATGGTACTGTTAAATCATTAATAATTCATTAAATATAAATTTGATTCAAGTTTTAACTTAGTAATATACTAATAAAGACCACTTACAAATCTTAGTTTTGCCTAAAAACTTACTGATGTGTCCAGGCCTGAAAGATCAGAACAATGGATATAAATCTTTTGCATATAGAAAGAGAAACACATAGGCTGTAATGAATAGTCAAAATAAGAGTCATAGATCACATGACCCTATCTCTTAAGCTTGCAAGTTATAAAACAATGAGGATTGCCAATTCCTCTACAAGCTTTGTGATAAATGCTTAGCCAGAGCCAGCACTTAAAATATCTCTGTCAGGAATGGTTTGGGGAGGGGTTCCTGACAGAGATATTTTAAGTGCTGGCTCTAACTAGCATTTATCACAAAGCTTGTAGAAGGAATTGGCAATCTCATTGTTTTACATAGGCTGTAATGTTTCATATAGCAAGAAAAGTAATTTGACATTAGTTTAATGTAAACAATTAATTATATAAACAATAGAATTAATATACATTTTTGGAATTGAATACAGACATGATAAATTGTACATCCTCAAAACTTGATATAAAACTATCTTTACACTTAGTGTACTTTACTATATAATTCTTTTGAGATTACTATATATATATATATATATGTTAATTCTAATGTTTTCACGGATAAAAGATGTCATATTATTATTACTATTTGCGGGATATTCCGTGTAGTGGAAAAGCTTTTCACTACACGGAATATCCCATAAATAGTAATAATAATATGACATATATATATAATATCAAATAATATAAGTATAATAACAATATTCACTAGAATAAAAACTACAAAGAATTTTAATCTTTAATTTTATACAGGCATTTTTTAAAATTTTGTAGTTTTTATTCTAGTGAATATATATATATATATATATATATATATATATATATATATATATATATATATATATATATATATATATATATATATATATATATATATATATATATATATATATTTAAAATTACCTCAAATCCAAAACTCAACCAGACTAGCCAAGAAAATAAAATCAAAAACACAATCAATGGTTTCACTACTACTGCTACAAGCAGACTTCTCAAGTGTAAAGAACTACGAAATAACACATTTATATTAAACATTACTCACAAATCCATTTACTTCCCATCCACTTTTAATATTAAAGGAACTTTTAAATAAGTTAATTAAATCAGAATAATAAATTTTTAATAATAAAGATTCTTTAATTTTTTTTAAATTTCATTTCTCTCAAAGAAGAAAACCTTAGCTTCATCGAAATTAAGTGTGTCCTGTATCTTTTTCATGAATATACAAGCAGAACTAAGATATTTATTTCTAACCCTACTTTTATGTACCTTTATTTTTTTCAAACTACTCTGACCTATATAAACATTCTTACAAAAACAAGAGATAATATACATGACACCAGGAATAGTCTTGTTAACAAAAATTTTCTTTGTATTATCTCTTGTAAGAAGGTTTATATAAGTCAGAGTAGTTTGAGCTTAAAAGAAAGAATAAAAGTACATAAAAATAGGGTTAGAAATAAATATCTTAGTTCTGCTTTGTATGTCCACGAAAAAGATACAGGCCACACTATTAATTTTGATGAAGCTATGGTTGTGTTCTTTGAGAGAAATGAAAAAAAAGAATTAAAGAATCTTTATTGTTGAAAATTTATTATTCTGAAGTAATTAACTTATTTAAAAAGTTATTTTAATATTAAGGATGGATGGGAAGTAAATAGATTTGTGGGTAATGTTTAATATAAATAAATATAGTGCTGTTTTGTAGTTCTTAACATTTGAGAAGTCTGCTTGTAGCAGTGAAACCATTGGTTGTGTTTTTGATTTTATTTTCTTGGCTAGTCTGTTTGAGGTTTGTAATTTGGGGTAATTTTAATTATTTATTGACTAGTTTAGCTTTATGCTTGTAATGTTTATATATACTTAATTACATGTATATTGTCAATACTAAACTTTTGTAATTATAAGGGACTTGAACTCAGATTTTCAAACATCCTCCAGTGATCCAATCCATATTATACAATTAATACACATGGAGATCTTTTTTTTCACATGTATGTGGTCATGGATTGGGATGGCTAACTATGGGAAGTTTGAAAGTCTGAGTTCAAGTCCTATATATATATATATATATATATTGATATGAAGTTTTTCACAGGTTGCACACAGGTTGTACATATAAAAGACATATTTTGTGGGTTCATCTGTGTTAAAAAAAAATTTAATTAATGTACCAACATTTTGACTTGATCGCACAAGTCATCTACTGGGTGAAAAATGGTAGAAAGATGGTTGTAGAGGTGCTACAATCAACTGATTTGAAAAAAACGTTAAAACTCCACCAATAGCAAAAATGTTAAATTAAAATATGTTTTAAAAAAAATCTTTCCAAATAGGAGATCTTGCTTATTGATACAATCTTGTCTTTTTAGTATCACAATGACTTCTCTGATTTTACACTGGTAGAGATTATCACATTGGATATATTTCTGGTACTAGAAAAATCAATTTCATGACCTGAATCTATTGTATGGAATATATTTTATTTAACATTTTGGCTATTGGCGGAGTTTTAATGTTTTTTTCAAGTCAGTGATTGTAGCACCTCTGCCAGTCTTTCTACCATTTATCATCTAGTACATTACTTGTGTGATCAAGTCAAAACGTCAGTACATTAATTTTTAAAATTTTTAACACAGATAAACCTGCAAAATATGTCTTTTATATATAAAAACTATAGATAATATGTAATAAAATACATTTTACAAGAGTACATAGATAATTATAAATTATTGCAGTAATAAAATTTGGTATAAAACAATGCCAGGCTTTCAATACAGTGTAACTGTCAAAACTGAGCACATAATTAACTCTAAGAACTCCATAAATATAAATCAATAGCATTTCTTTAGCAAGCACTGGTCATTTAATCTAATAACATAGTAAATTGCTAGGACAATTTATACATGCTAATCTACATTAATCAGTGACTATTGTAATGTATAGTTATAAGCATGTTGATATGCTAATGTATTTTTTTAATATTCATTTTAGTCATACTTTGATAAAGATACACTATCAAAAGCCTGGTTTAGCAAAGTAATAAATATTGTTTTATACCAAAATTTATTATCATAATAGTTATTAAATTATCAACATACTTATATATATAAAGTTACCATTAACACTAACTGAAATAATCATAAAAATATCTAAACCATTATACAATTACAAATATCCAACGCCTTCTGTTTAAAAGTCTATATCTCAATAATAGTGAACTTCAAAATGATACCAATTTGAAGTTGTACACTAAACAATGTTAAATATTGAAATACAAACTAACTCAAACACAGAGCATGAAATTTTAAATAAGCAAACGATATTAAATTTTGCTAATAAACTAACATGCTTACAAACTTATTAAAGACAAAGATGGTTTGCTTATTTAAAATTTCATGCTCTGTGTTTGAGTTAGTTTGAATTTCAATATTTAACATCGTTTAGTGTACAACTTCAAATTGATATCATTTTGAAGTTCTCTATTATTGAGATATAGACTTTTAAACAGAGGACGTTACTGGATATTTGTAATTGTATAATGGTTTAGATATATATAATAAAGGAATGGGTCCTGATCTTATATGATAATAAATTATCTTGGTCATCACAGTGAGTTAGAGAGTCTATCTAGGGTTTTTAAATGTATACACCCATGATCACTTTGATCTCATCCCTGGAAGATGAAGTATTGATACTCAAACATGTATCAATCTATACCCATATACTCACCTCATTCTTTTCATCTTTACTTTCGGTTATTCCAAGATTTTGAACTCAGGAAGAATATGCATAGTCATCTAGTTCAGAATATATCAATATCACTTAATGTGCAGGTATGGGCAAATATGTGTTAAGAGTATGAGAATATGTGTGAATGCATGAGAATGTATGCCAGTGTGTGAAAATATGTGAAAAATTGAAAACTGAATATAGAAATGTACAAATAATAGTTTTTAATTTATATATATATATATATATATATATATA